>BQNB010000671.1:0-155430 GCA_026074375.1 Tanacetum coccineum | reverse complement strand
GATACATTTAATAAAAAGTGTAAAATACGGGGGCGTTTGGTTTAACATTTTAAATTGTTATTTTGAGTCAAAATTAACATCATCCCACTACGTAATGTATATCTTTCGACGGTCTTAGTCAAGTCATATGTTAATAAAGGAGTGTTTGGATTACTTCCTAGAATTTTAATATAAGATCAAAATAATCTTTACTCTACTTATTTAGCATCGAAACACTTGACGAGATTATACTAGGTGTCAAAATATATAATTAATATATATTTTTTGATACTTTAGATTGAGTCAAAGATAAACTACGGAACGTTTGGACTACTTCTTAGGTTTTTAATTTTAGAGTCGAAGTAATCTTTGTTCCACATAGTTATCTTTGAAACTTCAGTATTGTTATTTTTTTCTTTTAATTGTAATATTTTTGTTGTTTTTGTCTTGTTTAGGTGATAAACATGCCTCGAGCAATTGTTGGTGATACCTCCCGTACTAAATCATATATCCCTAAAGTATCTGAAATACCCGGATTCTCTCCCGTCATTACTCAATTCTATAAACCAATCGAAAACCGTTGCATTTACGAGGGCTGAGTCGTGGATCAACTCTATTACAAATCCAACGGCATTGAGCGATTGTTCACCAACGTTTGCTTCAATTGTCTTTTTGAGATCAACTAACCAATCGTTCCTCGATTCATTCTAGACTTTTATAGTCAAGTCAAAATCCAAACCGATGAATATGGTTATCTTCTTATCTCATTCATGATCCAACATGAATCCATCACTCTCTCTCTCTCTCTCGCACAATTCGGTCAAATTCTTAGAATTCCATATAATGGTCAAGCCTTCTTCACAAACGAATGAGACATTGCATCTCTTGCATATTCCCAAGAGACTGAGGACCATATCATACCGATCTTCCTACTCCCGACGATATTCGTCGATTTCTTCAATTGGACCGTGTCGAGTTGAGCCGCACCATCAAAAGCCAAAATGTCACTCTCACTCCTAATCAAATTCTTACCAAAGAATTAAGACAAGACATGAAGCGTTGGGAAGAACTCATTCGTGAGAATGTGTTCGGACTAGGAGGCCACCGAGACCATCTTCCAGCTAGTCTTGCTCACATGTTATATTGTATTATTGCCGAAGAATAATATAATCTTGTTTATTTCTTTGTCAAACGAATCGAATGTGCTCGGGCTACTTCAACCGCCAATCTTCCTTACTGCATGTTCTTGACTCGTCTCTATCGACACGTCATGGAACATTATCCTCATCTTGACAATGGCATTTACAATGTCGTTGATCGAGTCATGCGTCCACTCGCTCTAAAACAAACCCGAAAACCCCTGATAAGAGCTTATATTGACCAAAAACTGACAAAAAACTGCAATAATATGTTGTTTTAGCATTTGTATTTTGTGACAGGATATTTTTTTTGTGGGGAAATATCATCAAAAAGACAGAAAACCAAGCCAAAATAACAAAACTGAGCATGGAATGGAAAAGACTGTGCAAAATCAAGGCCAAAGTCCAAAAAAAATGCCAAAGTAAGAGTCAATACTGAAGAATACTATTGAATGCAATCTTTACCCATCTGATGGGCCGGGAAAGCCCAATAGTATATTTATGAAGACTGTGAAGACCAAATGGGCCCACTAATTCATTTACAAACAGCCCATTTAGTGCTGCAATTGGACAAAGAACTTGTGAAAGACTTTGAAGGCCAATCCTTAGACCCAGAGTTACAGCCAATCGCAGCCACTTGTAACACACAAAACCCACTTTTAACCTTTTTGGGCTTGAAAAAAAGCCTAATAACTTTATAAGCCTAAACCTTAGTGGGCCCAGACTCACTCAATTGGGACCCAATGATCAAGCCCAATTAGCCCAAATACATCTTTTTTATAAAAATCAAAGGACCAATATGTAAATTATAAAAAACAATGTTTTTTAATTAAAATTGATAAAAATAAAGAAAAGGGCCAATGGTGACTAGTGTGGTTATTGTTGTTGGTTTGTTGGAAAAAAGAGTAAAAATAATAAAACCAAGGAGAAATACTGCACTATTGGCAGTTTTAGGTGTTGGGATTAATAGCAAAGTAGGACATGGGTCCAGTTTTTGCAATTACCCTTAACCTTCTGTGTTTTCTTTTCATAAAAAAGAGGGGCCATTTGTGCCCACTTTCCAAACTTTGTTTATAACTTAAAAGGCTGAAAAAAAAAAGATATGAAAAGAGAGGAAAGATGGGGGGGCATTCTTGCCTCATTTCCCCATTCTTTCCCTTTTAAACCCTGCAACCCACCCATGCCATTTCCCAATCCCAGCCCAAAAACCACATACAACCCAAGTTGACAGGTTTTTGGCCCAAACCTCCTGTACATGATCATCCCTCATCCTCGTCCTCCCGTACCCTGCTTATAACCCCTTGCCTGTCAAAAAACACACACCCGAGGAGCACCCCCATGGAATGGTGAGTATGAAGAGAAGACCAAATAGAAGGGCTAGGATGAGTGTGAGGATCCTATCTTCACACAAACTCGTCCCAAGTTCTTTTGGACCAGTATATAAAAAGAGCAAGACCAAGCGAAAGCACAACACACTTTTTTCTTTTTTGTTTTAGCTTAATTTTCAATTCCAAGTCTTTTCTTTTAATCTTTTAAAGTTGTATCAGTTTATTCAAAGCCTATGTTGTTGTAACTAACTTTCAGTCTTAAATGAAACTTAAGAGTCTTTTGACGGGAAAATTGCATTGTCAAAATTTGAAATATCATTTAAGCTTTTTATGATTCTGTTTAAAATTGTGTAAGAATGATGCTAAATTGTTTAAAACCTTACTTATAATCATTTTCTTTAGCGTTCTTCATTAAAAAAGGTAAAAAATAAATACCCGATTTTTATATATTTTTAAGGGGGCGTTTGGAATAGTCTTTAAAATGGGTCATATGGGGTTGTGCATGGGTCAAGCTCACTCAGCCAACTTTGGCTGAGTGTGTGGGTTTCATTAGGCCATTTTAATCACTATCTTTAGTTTAAAAATAAGTTTTTATGTTTTTTGTGGTTTCTGTCAAAATTTGAATAAGTAAAAATGAGCTTAAAGTGCTCAGCAGGCTTAAGAGCTTAAGCAACCTATTTTGTGTGCTTTTGATTGTGGTTGTTTCTAAGCCAGTTTTACTCATCACCATTGTATGTCCCTTTGGCTTGACCAAGTATAGTCAAGTTGCTTTGCAATCTTTTTAGAGAACCCTCAAGTTTAAGCCCATTTATTCAGCAAGCTTTTTCTTAACGTTAGGAACGCCAAGTTTTGAATTAAGCTCTTTACCACCCCCTCTTTTCTGTTTGTGCTTTGTTGTGGCTTTAAAGTTCATTGAGCTTATTTGCAATAAGCCCAAAAAAAAAGCCCCAACCTTGCTCATGTTGACCCTAACCATTGGTGCTGTATCACTAATTCAGGCACCCTTTGTTATAGCCTTATTTTGTATTATTGCCTTTGGATGTTTATGCTTTTTTTTAGTGTAGCTTATTTGTAGCCCTTGAATTCCCCAAAAATAACTTAGCCTTATTTCCCCCTCTGTTTGTATAGCTTATCAATTCTAGGCTTAAAGTTCCATTTTTTCTTTTTTCTTTTTAAAACTGTCACAGTAGCTGTATTTATTTCTAGCTTATTTTAGGGCTTAACTCTAGTAACTTAGTTATTTAGTGACCTCCCCTATCCTTATTAATACTGTCCCATATAGTTTTCTAGCTTATTTGTTGGCTTCTCTTAAAACCCCAATAAAAAGAAACAGAAAAATAAGCTATAAAAGCGTATTTAGTTTTGCAGCTCAAATGATCACATTTTTGGCTTATTCTTTGTGATTCTGCCTTATGTGCCTTTAAAGAGAAATGGTTAGCTCAGCCCTTTACAACTTTTGCTTGTTTGAATTTTGCTTAAAAGCTGTTGGACCACCTTGCAATCGGGGTTTCTTCTCAGGGACTGTTGTGTACTTTCTCTTGTCTTGTTAAATTGTTAGTCCTAGTGGATAGTTAGAGGTTACCATGTGAGTCCTTGAGTCCTTTCCTGTTTGTCTGTTTGTTAACCATGTTAGTTTCGTTGTTAATTTATATAATGTATTTAGAGATTAAATTTAATTAGTTTTAATTACTCCTTAATTATTAAACTGTAACTTTGGGCATTGTTTATTTTTTTAGTATTAGTATTTTGGGCGTTATTTTATGTTGATTGTTTCTGTATATGTTTTTAATCTTTTTATTTTTGTTTTTGTTTCATTATTTGCGTAGTTTGTATTAGTGTGGTTATCTTGTAATAATTTCATGAATAAATCCAAAATTAATATTAATAAAAATTTTTATTCTTTTTTAATAAATTTTTCTTGTCAGTTAGGTCTAGGAAAATATAAAATTGCGTGTAGGCTTTTTTTTTCGCAAATTTCTGTTATTAGACCCGTGTTATCCGGGGGAGGGTGTGGACGGGGCAGGGGGGGTTTCTTGTGTATTTAGTCCTACCAGTTTTGTTGAGTGTTGTCTTGATTTTTCATGTTGAGTGTTTTTGTGTTTATGTGAATGTTTAATTTTACTTTGCAGGTACTTGTATTTTTTTATCGTTTTTGGTTTTAGGGTTCACGATACCTGATTCCGATGTTACACCGTAGTTGAGGTGATTGCGATTGTGGCAGGTTTTCGCGATTTGGTTGGGTTGATGCCGGCCGGTTGGTTGACGACGAGGTCAGTTATTGTTTTTCCCGTTCACTAGATTAAATTAAGGTTTTATAATTATATCAGTGTTTCCATCTTTCGATTTCTCATCAAGACCCAGGTTAAATTTCAATTGCAGCATCGTTGGGAAATACGACAACCGATGGGAAATATCTCTTCCCGAATCTTTTTATCATTGATTCTCTTATATTTTATCTCTTTGTGTAGATTTTGACCTTTTCCTTTGGTGAAGGACAGACTCCGGTCTAGGAATCGGTGTTGAGTTGGTAGTATTTTTTTCATATATGAGTACCAATTTGGGCGCCGCTGCAGGGTGGCTTTGGCGTACGGTGTTGCTGTGCACAATTACGGGGTGAGTTTTTTCGGTGAGGAGGTTGATTGTGTGATGTGTTTTTTTTTTAATTTTTATTTGATTTTTTTTTATTGTTTTTATACTCACTATTTTGTGGGGGTAGGGGCTGGGGTGGAGTACATTATAATATATATAATTTATTTAGAAAAAAAAAAAAAAAAAAAAAAAAAAAAAAAAAAAAAAAAAATCTTAAAAAAATTGTCCATAAAAAAAATTTAAATAATCACTAATTGGTAAAATTACCAAAATATTTTTTTAGCTACTGAGGTATTATCATTATAAAGTTCCAGGTGAAACATGCTAGGTTCCCAATCGAAACCAAGGATTAAAAACTTGCTTCTGTGTTCACTTATCGTTTATTCGGCTATCATCATGTCTGATGTACATTCTTTATTAGTGAGTTTTAAGGAGGGGTGGAGTCCTAGGTACTTCGAATCCCAATTGGTAGTTTGATAGCGGAGCTCGCGAGTTTGACTTCGACGTACCCGCTCACCTGTGCGTTTTTCATTATAGGAGAGCTACAGTGTGAGTAAGATTGATTATTTGGCTTCTTAAGTTTGGTACATATCTCTTGTCCGTTTAATAGATTGTGATGATATATTTTAAATCCAAAAATATCCAAAAAAATTAGTGTAACTTCTTTTATTTTATTTCATTTTGTGCATGCGCATCGATATCAGTCTCGTGAGCAATGACCATCCTCCCCCAGCGGGAAGGAACGCAGTTCGTTGTCGAACCTCTTCGTATTGAATACCCATATCAGGAAGATCCTCACGTTAGAGCCATATGGCAGACACGTCGAACTATGGCTCCAATTGCTCCAAGCACTCCACCAGTGGGTTACGAGGACGCACATCTGTTTCCTGAAATTGTGGCAACAATTTCGAGCATAAAGATATGGGTTAAATAATCTAGTCCTGAACCAAACAGTTCTTCGGTCATGACAAAGAAGGACCGTATGCTCATATCCGTTACTTCAACAAGATCACCTCCTCAATGAGGGTCCCCATTGTTCCCAAATTTTTTACTACGATTAAGCTTATGCTTTTTCCATTCGTAACGAGGGGAGTGCCCGAATATGAGCTAGAAAAAGTACCCCCTCGATTACTATTCACACTTGGGACGATCTTGTATCCAAATTCCATTCAATCAGTTCTTCCCTCCCTTCTAAAACCAGAATCTTCGCAATTGTTCACCAGAGTTCAGCAGTGGTAGGGTTCGATGAATCGTTTTATGAGGCTTGGATCGGTTCAATGATCTACTTAGGGCATGTCCACACATTGGATTCTCAGATTGCATTCAACCTGATACATTCTATAAGCCTTGAAACTTAAGGATCAATGATTCATCTGAACTTCGCAGCAGGTAGAAAACTTTGGACAATGCCTAGCGAATCGTTTAAAAAATCATCGAGAGCAAGTCCAAGTTCGCCTAAACAGAGATAAGGCAGTTGTTGCCCAAGGTCAGTGCGAACTTTCCATACCAAGCTGTTTCATCTGACGTTGCTGAACTTAAGGATATGTTTCCGAGCATAGCTCTTAGACAAGAAGGAACCAAGCTTCTGCTCCAGCTCCAGCTCCTGCACCTGTCAAAGCAGTTGAGCTAAGTTGTGTTACTTGTGGTGGTGCCCATTCTCACCAAAACTGTCCAGCCACTCATGGCAACGTTTATCGGGACAACATTTCTGAGTATGTGTCACAAGCCGCTGCAGCTAATCAAACAAGTAATGCTTCATTTCGACTCAAATGGTTTCAATCAATTAGACCTCCCAGTTTTCACCCGTTCCAGAACTCTCAAGCTAATAATGCTAATAATTTCAATCGGTGGGAGAATAACTTTACAAAACAGGGAGATGTGAGCAATTTCAACAAACACGAGGTTGGAATTTTAAAACCAGTCCGGAATTTCAGTTCAGAATTCAAACTTCATAGACCCCAGGTTATATCAGTCTCAGCTTATCAAGCCCCCGTCCTCACGACACACAGTGTCACAAAGATCGATTTGAAACTACGTCATGGCTAATGATGCTCTATCATGAGAAACATGCAAAATAAACTCCAAAACCAGGGTCAGAAGCATGCAATTCGAACACAAACAAATTGAAAATTCAAATGGCAAATATGAACTGATATGTTGATAAGTTTGTATAACTGCATTACCGCTTCTACTTCTGGGTCAGGGACACTCACCTAGTCAACACTGTTACTAAACCCTAGAGAAGACTTAAGGGTATCTCTACCCGAAGCGGTGTTTGCTATCAAGGACCTCCAATCTTCCTACGTTTTCTTCAGTAGTGAAGCAAATACCCGAGGTGACAAAGGACCAAGTGCACCCTTCTCTGTTCTCAAAAGTACTGCACCCGTTCCAACATCCTGGTAGGTCCTGAACCAATCCAACTCCAGTTCTGAGCCCATTGTTGCTCTGTTGTTGCTTCCCGTGCCTAACACTAAACCTTCAGTTTCTCTTCCATATCATTCGAGGTCGTGATAATGAAAAGAGCCGTAATCAGCTAATGAACAAAATCGACAAATTCTTTTGAAATTCTTCAAAGAGAATGAGTTCGAGATTAGCTTTACGGATGCTCTTGTTTTGATGCCCAAATTCGCATCGACTCTAAGAACCTTTACTTGGAATAAAGAGAAACTTGCTGAAGTGGCTTCGGAAACTTCCAATGAACCCTGTCTATAGCTCGAACTTCGATGAATGATATAACATTGTTTCGGCGGTCATCTTGAACAGTTACCCAGAAAACTTTTGAGACCCGGAAGTTCCTGATTCCTTGTGAATTTTCCAGGGATGGATGAAGCTTAGCATTAGAGATCTCGTGCTAGCATTATTTACATGCCTTTTTCAGTCGGGGAAAAGCTTTCACTTACTGATCTTACTCCAACTTGCATGACACTCGAACTTCGGATCGTTCAATTTCCAACAAGGGGATATTTGCAAAAGGACATCTCGTTTAAAGTTGGTTGTTATTGTCACTTTCCAGCCGACTTTTGTGGTTGTAAGATTGAGCCAGACCCCCGAGTCCTTTAATCTCGGGAGGGCTTCTTAAAAAACCGGTCGTGCTTTGATATGATGTGCACAAGGGTGAATTACTCCTTAGATAAGGAAGGAAGCCATCACTTACAATTTGGAATCAGACTTCAAGATACTCGGGCCAATTACACTCACATGACGGCAAACGGATTGACGTCATTGTATGGCTTGTTGAGGAATACTCTCAAGAAGTTCTTGGTTTTACTGATATAATCGCAATAAGTGGAAATTTCCACTCCGTATTATGATCAATTGTTGCTACTTTTCCCCTTCCCTAATCCATTTTGGGGATAGTGATTGCTTGCTTCTCGAAGAAGCGACTCTTTCTTGGTATAGCAGATGATCGAAATGTCCAGCAATATAATCCATTCTACTATGATCCTGAGGGGACATTCTTATTCTAGAAGCCATCTTGAATAGTGAACCACCACTTCCCTCCAAGTTCAAGGAACAAAATCCAACTTATCTCCCAGAATCCGACTGAGCTTAAAGTCTGTGAAAACTAATACAGCAAATTTTCCGTGATGGAACCATACTGAGGTTGAACTTCAAGGAACTGCCCTCCCATCTCGAGTATTAGCATTTTTGGAGCGGCCGACAACAAGTTGCCTGTCATTATTGCTATAAAGAGTTGGTGTGAGGAAAAATCCGCCTTCTCGTAAAGGTGCTAAAGTCCCACAAGCGAGCTCTCGCTTGGAACTTTCTGACATTCAGAGGTTATCAACCGGAATTTGTACCCACAAGATTCTTTTGGAGGATGACTATGACCAGCGGCCACAACATCAAAGAAGAGGAAATCCAAAAATCCACGATGTTATTAAAAAGAGGTTGAAAATTCTTCGAAGCTGGATTGTTTTACCTATCCTTCCGACAGTCCCTGGGTTAGCCCCGATACATTGTGTACCAAAAAGAAGGGAGGTCATGACTGTGGTAGTGAACGAGGAAAATGAGTTGATTCTAACTCGTTTGGTTACGGATGGGCGGGTATGCATTAACTATCGTTAGTTAAATGAAGCCACCGCACCAAGGACATTCCCTCTACCGTTCATGGTCCAAATGCGTGAGAGATTAGCGGGGAATGAATACTACTGGTATTCCTCGATGGTTTCTCCGGGTGTATTTCCAAATTCCCATTTGACCCCCAGTGATCAAGAAAGACTACTTTTACTTGCCCATACGGAACGTTTGCCTACGTCGCAATTGCGACTTTCGGGCTTATGCAATGCTAAGGCACGTTTCAACGATGTATGTTAGCGATTTTTTCATGACATGGGTTGAGAAGACGATGGAAGTCTTTATGGACGACTTCTGGGTCTTTGGAATTCTTTCAAAATGCCTCTCAGTTTAGACCACATGCTTCAAAAGGGGTGAGGAACCAACTTAAGTCTTAACTGGAGAGAAAGCATTTTATGGTCAAAGAGGGCATTGTCCTCGGCCATAAGATTTCTAAGAAAGGGATTGAGGTTGACCAAGCCAAAATCGAGTCATTGCAAAAATTACCTCATCCCACCAACGTCAATGGAATTACGGAGTTTTCTCTGTCATGGGTTCTCTATCCGGCGGGTTCATTCTGGATTTCTCAAAAACTATCCAGACCAATGACCATCTCCTTGAGAAGAATACACCATTCATCTTTTCCAGATGACTGCATTCGTGATTTCAAACATTAAAGATAGACTTACGGAAGCTCAATCTTGATTGCTCCAAAACTGGGGACCTTCCCTTTGAACTTATGTGCGATGCAAGCGATTTCACATTAGGTGCAGTTTTGCGGGCAACGCATGAGAAACCATTTATAGGGCCTATACACTATGCTAGTAAGACCTTGATTGAAGCACAAACGAAACTACTCTACGACTGAAAAAGAGTTACTAGCCCTCG
Source organism: Tanacetum coccineum (assembly GCA_026074375.1). NCBI lineage: Eukaryota > Viridiplantae > Streptophyta > Magnoliopsida > Asterales > Asteraceae > Tanacetum > Tanacetum coccineum. The sequence goes on along the minus strand of BQNB010000671.1, from coordinate 145,451 downwards.
TGTATGCTTTCGAGAAATTACGGTCTTACCTCATCATGAACAAAAGCAGTGTATTACGGACCATTCGCCTCTTAAGTATCTCTTTGCAAAAAAGGATGCCAAGGCGAGATTGCTCCGGATGGGTTCTCCTCCTCCAAGATATATGACTTCAAAGTCATTGATACTAAAGGAGACGAGAACCTAGCAGCCTGATCATCTGTCAGATTGGAAATCCCGTATGAAAAACGTCAATGATCCCTAAGTGATAAATGAAAGTTTTCCTCTTGAGACGTTAAATATGGTGACCTTTCGTGGAGATTCTAGAACCCCGTGGTTTGCCGACTTTGCAAATTATCACGCGGGTAACTTCGTTGTGAAGGGCATGTCGACCCAGCAGAAAAACAAGTTTTTCAAAGATGTTAAACACTATTTCTGGGACGACCCCTTTCTTGTTTAAAATATGTGCGGATCAAGGTGATCAGGCGATGTTCGGCGCGTGCACGGCAATGAAGCTCTCGACATTCACGAGCTTGCCAAAATGGACCCACCGCGGGGGACATCATTGGTGCAAACTCACAGCCAAAAAGATCTTTGACTCCGGTTTTTTCTGGCCCAACCATCTATAAAGATGCCCACGAGTTTGTCAAGAACTGTGACTCGTGCCAACGTCAAGGAAAAACTTCACAACGTGATGAGATGCCTCAAAACTCCATCCAAGTTTGTGAAATCTTTGACATGTGGGGCATCGACTTTATGGGCCCGTTCCCGTCTTCACGAGGGAAAAAGTATATTGCTAGTGGAAGCGACTATTTAGTCAAAATGGGTTGAAGGAAGAAAGCGCTCCCCACCAATTGATGCCCGAGTAGTTTGCTAATTTCTGAAAATCTCTCTTCGCCGATTTGGTTTGCTCCCCGTGCAATTCATAAAGTGATCGCGGAACCCAATTTATGTAATGACCAGGTTTGCAGAAGGTCATGCAGATATATGGAGTTACTCACCGTCTCTCCACCGCTTATCAGCCCACAAACAAAGTGGGCATGTGGAATATCAAATCGTGCTTGAAAAGGAATCTTGAAAGGACCATAGGTGAAAACCGTGCCTCCTGGTCGGACAAACTAGATGATGCATTATGGGCCTTCCGCACGGCTTACAAAACACCCATCGGGTGTACTCCTTACAAGCTTGTGTATGGAAAGGCATGCCATCTTCCGATCGAGCTTGAGCACAAAAGCTCTATGGGCCTTAAAGCAAGCAAACTTCGATTCCTATTATTCGGGTGATCACGGAAAAGTTCAACTCAATGAAACTTATATGAAACTTCTTGATCCCATGCTTTGAGAACTCTTTGAATCTTTAGGCCAAAACAAAGAGGCTCATGACTCCAGATCAAAAACCGTGTTTTAACATCGGTGATCGAGTCCTCCTCTTTAATTCCAGATTAAAGATTTTCTCGGGCAAACTAAAATCCCGTTGGAATGGCCCTTTCACCATCACTAGAGTATTTCCGTACGGCACTGTTGAGCTTTCTCAAGCCAACGGGCCAAATTTCAAAGTGAATGGTCATCGCGTCAAGCATTACTTTGGAGGGAACGTACCACACTTGGTAGTTCCAGATCTCCAAACTTTCCCCAAGGATCAATAAATCCTTGTGATGGGTCAAGCATCGCGACCCTAAACAAGCGCTTCGTGGGAGGCACCCCATGCTTATCCGTAATTGTAATAAGTGTTGTTGTAAGATAGCTTGTCTTTTCCATTACCCGTGTTTCCATGTTGTTGTTATTGTCCAGGATTGCCCGGATTGTGAAGACTCTCAGTTTTGTCATTCATCAAGAGTTTCACATCCTCAGCTTCATTTGGGAATCCGATATCCTAATCTTATCGACTAACGTTTTATCTTTTGGCATACCTCATAAACGGCCTTAGGATTAATGTAGTACCCTTCAAAACATCGAGGACGATGTTTAGTTCTAGTTTGGGGGGGTATCTTCGATTTGATTGTTGCCTGCAGCATTGTTACCACGTAAACCCGTTTTTACCACCAAAATACCAAAAAAATGAAAAAATTGAAAATTTTTCAAAAATATAATAAGTGTTTTGTCGCAGTTTTGCTTTTCTTTTGGGTAGAATAAGAATAATTTTTGACTTGATCGGGCGTGTTGAGCCCTAGCTAGTTCCTTTAGGCCAAGCTTTCACGAATTCTATAGCTTTGAATTTTAAAAATGTGAAGAACGAGAAATGATAGAGTTAAATATAAGTTTATGTGCCAAGCAAGATTCTTCTAAAAACTTATACAAGTAACTTGTGGTTTTCTCTCCCGTGAATTTCTAATCCACCTAATCATACGTACTCAATTTAATTCAACTAAGTCAATCGATGTTTTCAGAAAAAGCTTCAAATTTGTAACTTGAGTTTTCAAAACGAGATTTTGTAGTGATTTAAAAGATAAATGCCAAAGAAGCATGAATGAAATGTGAATGCAAAAATGCATGAATATTGAAATTTTGCCAATGAAGCATGCAGTTGATATTATGGAGCAAGTAAAAGATGTGTCGTGATATCCCACTCCGTCCGCTAAGGCAACGAGGTGGGGGTTCAAATAAGAGTCTTTACTTCTAGGGATTTGTGTGTCGCTGATATCTCACTTGGTCAGAAAGTTAGGTGAGGGTTCAAACTATGAAACTAATCCTTAGACATATTAGGTAATAAGGTGTTGATGTGATTCCCACTACGCTAGCAACGGGGTGGGTTTTCAAACTAAGAACACCGGTCGTTGGTTGTGATATCCTACTCCGTTAACCGCGAGGTAGGGGTTCAAACTAAGCAACGCATTCCTAAGCTTTAAAGAACTTATGATTATAATGTTGAATATGTTGCAAAAAGTTCTAAAGTTTAAATCTCGAAATCAAGTTACGAAGTCTTAATAAGTTGTTGCTTTGAGTCATGATTCATTTTGAATTATGACTATGAAAATAAGTTGGTCTATGGTTAAATTAAAATGAGTACACACATTCAATCGTATATCCATGTTGGGAGTTGAAAGTTCACAAGTCATAAGTATGAGGGCTTAACATATAAACTTATATCGACAATGATCTTGTTTAATTGCTTAGCTTGGAACTTGTGAAAAATCGAGGACGATGAATTTATCCGTCAGGACATCCGTAGATCACTCTACGGGCGCTTCTCATTCTATGATCCCAGTATTAATAAATAAAGAAAGTCAAACTTGTTAAAAAAATGAGAAAATCCAAAAATATTAGTTGTAGTTAGTGTAAATTCAGAAAATGGTGAAAACGGGGCTTACTTACTTCATAACATTGCGTGAGGACACACAATACCTTAGTTTGGGGGATTTGATATGTGCTTAATTACACATATCTTTTACCTCTAAAAACGAGCTTAAATGACCAAAAACAGACAAAAACTGCCAAATATATGTTTGTTTTGCATTTGTATTGTGCAGGAAGTGGATATCAACAAAAAGACAGAAAACCAAGCCAAAATGCAACAAAACAGGAAAGGGATGGAAAAGTGTGTGGAGCGACGCCAAATCAAAAGTAAAGTCTATCCGAGATGAAAAAGCAAAGAAAAATATAACTTGAGGGGTCAAAAATGCAAACCCCTAAGTCTATATTAATCATTATAACCAGGGGCTGATTAGCCAATTGGGAACTTCATTTATAAAAGAAAGAAAAGGGAAATAAAGAATGAAAAAGAGTGTGATGTGGAGGGGCCTTTCTTGTTCACAAACCAAACCATCCGTTAATCATCTTTCAAAACTCTCTCTGTCACAACCAAAACTTTGTTTAAACCCTTTCCCCAGCCTTCCCGCCAATACCAAAACCAGCCAGCACCCGGTTTTTGCTCCCATACTTCTCTGCAAAATCACTCAACACCCTACTACTACCCATCCCAGCTTTATAAAGTCCATGTTGGCAATCCCTCACCTTTCCCAAGTATCTTCAATGGCTAAGATCGACTCCAAGGAAGCACAAATGAAATCAAAGGCTGGGATTTGCTTTAGTCTCTCCTCACACAACTAGCACACTTGGTTTTATCTCTCCAAAGAAGCACAAGATGGAAGTCCAATACTTCGGCTATATATATAGAGCTTCTTGTAAATCATAATCTATCTTAGTTATATCTAGTTAATTTTTAGTTTTTAATTTAACTTAAGCTTATTTTCAGTCATTTACAGCTTTTGCTTTCAGCTTTGTAACATTTCCAAGTTTTAATGCAAATTTGAGTTTTTAAAGTCACTTTCTAATTCCAAGTGTTAAGATTCTTAATTAGTTGTTTTTGTGTTCAAAATAGCTCTTAATACAGCTTGTTACAAAAATAGTTTTAACTGAGTGAACCTAAAAGTGAAGTAGTAACGAGAAAATAACAAAATATCGCTCTCAAATATAATCTCAGCTTACTTATTGGATGATAGCAGTTTTGGATGGGCGTATGAGGACTATCTCTAGCTTGTTTATACAGCTTAGTGCTTGTAGATTTGTTGTTTGACACTGTTTTGAGCAAGCCTACTTATTAGAAAATAGATTTAGAAGAGGGATCATAGATAAGACTTTGTTTATCAAGAAGGACAAAGGTGATATCCTATTAGGACATGTGTATGTAGATGACATCATCTTTGGGTCTACTAAGAAGTCTTTATGTATAGAGTTTGAGGGTTTGATGCAGAAGAAGTTCAAGATAAGTTTTATGGGGGAGCTCACTTTCTTCTTAGGGTTGCAGGTTATGTAGAGAGATGATGGTATCTTCATTAGCCAAGATAAGTATGTGGCTGATATATTGAAAAAATTTGATTTCTCCTTAGTGAAGACAGCAAGCACTCTAATAGAGACTAACAAGGCATTGCTCAAGGATGAAGAAGCTAAGGATGTGGATGTTTAATTATACAAATCAATGATTGGATCATTGACGTACTTAACAGCTTCGAGGCCTGACATAATGTTTGCTGTTTGTGCTTATGCAAGGTTCCAAGTTACTCCTAAAGTCTCACATCTTTATGCAGTGAAGAGGATCTTTAGATACTTGAAAGGTCAGTCTAAATTAGGCCTTTGGTATCCTAGAGATTCACCATTTGACTTGGAAGCCTTTTATGATAGTGATTATGCTGGAGCTAACCTTGAAGGGAAATCCACAACAGGAGGTTATCAATTTCTTGGCAAAAGGTTGATTTCATGGCAATGTAAAAAGAAAATTATAGTTGCCAACTCCACTACTGAAGCAGAGTATGTTGCTGCTCCAAATTGTTGTGGGCAGGTGTTGTGGATTCAAAATCAAATGCTTGATTATTGGTTCAATTTCATAAACACCAAGATTTACATTGATAATAAAAGCACAATCTGCATAGTTAAGAATTCGGTGTTTCACTCAAAAACTAAGCACATTGAGATCAGACATCACTTCATCAGGGATTCAAATAAGAAGAAGCTTATACAGATGATCAAGATTCACATAAATCAGAATGTTACAGATCTCCTCACAAAAGCATTTGATGTTGGAAGATTCCAATATCTAATTGCAAGTATTGGAATGGTTAACCTCTGAAGCATTGACTAAGGGGAGGTTGATTGTATTAATGTGAGATTTGAGAGAAAGTAAAAAACAGATAAAGAGAAAAAGTAAGCTTAAAAGAATAAAGAGATGTGTGAACCAAAAACAGAAAGAGTGATTCAGTGAGCAAAAGAAACGAGAGATGTGGTGAGTTCAAAAAAATAGAAAGAGAGATTTGTGAAAAACAGACAGAGTGATTCAGTGAGCAAAAGAATTGAGAGATACAATAAGCTTAAAAATAGAAAGAGAGCTTATGAGAATCAACATTGATGATGGAAATGTCTTTTGGAACATAAATGAGGTTAAAACTTGTACCTTGAAAGTTAATACTGCTAGGCTAAACTTAGTACTGCTGAGCATTATTTAATACTGTTAGTCTAAACTTAGTACTGCTGGGCGTTACTTAGTACTGTTAGGCTAAACTTAGTATTGTTGGGCTACCGTTAATACTGTTTAGAGCATAACAGATTTTCCTTAATTAAATATAGCCGTTGAGATATTACCGCCAACAAATTCGCTTATAGGTTTCCCTAAATTGGATGATTCTTGATCTTTCTTTCACTCATAAGATTTTCTCAAGATAAAGAATCAAGTTTATTCAGTCGGTCCAATCAAAACCTTAAGTGCTCTCTATATAATCTCAATTGCTTTTGTCCAACACTCATACTCTTATCAACGAACATAAACCCAGAACCCTTATCATAACTCATCACTAATGGCGAATTTAGAATTCTACAACAAACACAACATGGTTGCTTATCTAAAGAAACCAACTGGGAGTGAAGGATTCTAAGAGATTGTAGATTTTCTCAATGGTAGTCATATCAGGTATGCTCTTACTAAGAATCCTACTATCTATGTTTCTCTAATCGAAAAGTTTTGGCAGACTGCTACTGTCAGAACAGTTGATAATGGAGAACAAGAAATAACTGCCACAATTGATGGCAAAGAATTTACTGTTACTGAAGCATTTGTTAGGAGACATCTTCAATTAGCAGATGCAGAAGGTATTAGTGTTTTTCTAACTACTAAAATTTTTGATCACTCTCACTGATGGGATATGTTTTAACTGATGATAAACTGACTTTTCAAAAAGGTAAATTTTCCCCTTAGTGGAGATTTTTGATCCATACCATCCTACACTGTCTTAGTTCTAAGAAAACTTCTTGGGAACAATTTAGTAGCAATATAGCAACTGCTATTATTTGTTTGGCCACAAACAGAACTTTTAACTTTTCTAAATTGATTTTTGATGGTATGGTGAAAAACTTGGATAGTAAATATAAATTTTTAATGTATCCAAGATTTATTCAAATATTTTGGGACAAGAACAAAAGATTTCTTAATCCTCATAACAGAAAATATATTGCTCCTACTTTAACTCCAAAACTTTTTAGCAATATGAAAAGAGGTTTTTCTAGGGAACACACAACTTTATTTCCAAGTATACTTGCAATTCAAGCAGAAGAGGGTGAAGGTTCAGGAAATCCCTCTAAACCCTAACCACCACCTTCTACTGCTCAACCTACTAATGAAGAACTAATCCCTAATGTTGTATCATCGTCACACCAAAAGACTCAAACATCTAGGCAAGCCTTAAACAAGGACACTGAGTTACCTCAGACTAGTGTGCCTATACCCAATGTACCAGATGAGGCTATCTATGAGGAGTGGGATGACATAGTGGAAAGGGCTACCACTACTGTTGCTAGCTTAGATGCAAAGCAGGCTAGTGGTAACATAACTAAGACCCAATCCACGGCAATACCTAATGTGCCTCTTCCTAAGGGAATTGGTGCATGTGGTAGTCCCAGGTGCCAAGAAGCCACGGGGGGTTCCATTGCTCAGACTAGGTCTTCGAGGGTACCTACACTACCCCATGATTCACCTCTCCCAAGAGTTAACACACTTGGAAGTGATAAAGGCAGTATGCAACTATAAGAATTGATGGCTCTATGTACAAAATTATCAGACAGGGTTCTAGCTTTGGAGACAGACTTAAGGCAGACAAAGAAAGTATATGGTGCTGCTTATACCAAGCTTATCATGAAGGTGAAGAAATTGGAGAAAACTGTCAAGTCTAACCAAGCTAGAAGAAGAGCAAAGATTGTAGTCTTAGATGATGAAGAGGATTCAGAGGATTCTTCCAAAAAGGGGAGGATGATAGAATAAATTGATCAAGATGCAGGAATTACTTTGGTTACTCCTACCAAGGTTAGTAGTCAAGAAGATCAACCTAATGATTAGTTGGGAATTCTTAGTGCATCTAAAGTTCTTGCAGATGCAGCTAAGAAAAATGTTAACACTTATACATGTAGAAGAGAAACTTCATAAAATCTTCATACAAGCAAAAAGACCAAGACAGTAAAGTGTTTTGAAGAATCCTCTCAGCACAGATGGTTTAATTCAGAGAAACTTGTATTTGAATGTCAATCACAAGTTTAATGGAGGATTGTTAGGAATCAAACTTATCACACTTAGTACTGCCAATGGAAGAGTTTTACTGTAAAGCTTAGTTAGTACTGCCAAGCCAAAGTTAGTACTATTAGTATAATAGTTAGTACTGTCAATACAAAGTGTTAGTACTGTCAGTTTATTAGTACCGTTAGTTATAATAGTTAGTACTGCTAAAGTGATATGCATGAGATATATTAGGAATAGATATCCATTGATTAGTATACGCGTTTTGTAAGCCCATTAGGGATTCTTAGTGTATAAAAGGAACCCTGTGTCATAGATCTAGATATAAGTTTTATATAGTTTTCATTGCAGAAATAGTCAGCAGCTTCAAGGTTATTTTGTAACTATATCACTATTCAGAGTGAGTGTTTTATATTAAGGCTGAAAGTTTAGTAAAATCTTGTTTACTGTTTTATTGTTCTTTTTAGTATTACAAACTAGATTCAGCATAGTTTATGATATTCTCAATCTTAGTTTCTACTATAGTTGCTTTAGATCTATCCAACACAACTAAGCTTTAACAAGCTAAGTAAGATCTGTTCACAAAAGGGATCAACAAGTTTCTTCTGTAAGATATTCATAAATCGGGGTCATCCATGTGTTCCACTCTTCTTCTACTACTGCCAATACTTCTAACTCATTTATTGACTTCTCTTTGAGTTCTTCAACCAACACTTGTTTGCTTAGGTGTGCGAAGCTAGTGGATGTTATTTTGCTCAGCGCATCAACTTTTTTATTTTCACTTCTGGGAACTTGTTTGATTGAGAACATCTTGAAGCCATTGGTGAGTGTCTTTACTTTTTCCAAATACTGAATCATATCTGCTTCCTTTTCTATGTAGGTTCCATTGACTTGGTTAGCCACTAATCTGGAATCCACATTTGCCTAGAGGTTCTTTACACCCATTTCCTCTGCTATTCTTAATCCTGCAATCAAAGCTTCGTATTCAGCCTCATTGTTGGTTGCCTTAAACCTGAACATTAGAGCGTAGGTGAACTTTGCTCCTTCTGGATTTGTGAGTATTAGTCTTGCTCAGGAGCCGTCTGTACATGACAACCCGTCTGTAAACAAAATACACGGTTCAGGAAGTTCTTCGACCTCCATGGTAGTGTCCGGATCATCCTCTTCCGGACGTTCAACTATGAAGTCCGCTAGGATTTGTCCCTTAACAGATACTCTTGGTCTATAGTGTATGGCATATTCTCCCAACTCTATACTCTGTTTTTGTAGCCTTCCTGCCACTTCTAGTTTTGATAATACTTGCTTTATGGGCTGATCTGTGACCACTATAATTGGGTGTGCTTTGAAGTATCTTTTCAGATGCTTGTTGGCATGTACCAACGCTAGAACCAATTTTTCCATTGATGTGTAATTCACTTTCGGACCTCTTAAGGCGCGGCTAATGAAATAAATTGGCATTTGCTTAGCTTCCCTCTCAGTCATAAAGACTACACTTATGGCTTCTTTTGCTGCCGCCAGGTAGACAATGAGCTCTTCTTTTTCTTCTGGTGCGGTAAGTGTGGGAAGTTCTGCTATGAGCTGCTTCATTTGTTTAAACGTAGCCTCGGCTTCTTTGGTCCAGTGAAAGTCACTTTTCTTTATGCACTTTTACAGAGTTTTGAAGAACGGTAATGATTTCTCAGCTGATTTAGCCAATAATCTTTTCAAACTTGCCAGCTTTCCTTTCAAATTTTATACGTCCTTCTAATATTTCGGAGATGGAAACTTAAAACAACATCTACTTTGTCTGGACATACCTTTATTACTTTGGTATTGACCTTGTAACCTAGGAACATCCCTTCTTCTTCCCCGAAGGTACATTTTTTTGGATTCAGCTTCATGTTGATTTCCCATGGGGTTTTGAATGTTTCTTCGATGTCCCTAATGATTTAGTCTTCTGTACGGATTTTAATGACTAGGTCATCCACATATACCTTGAGATTCCAGCTGATTTGCTTATGGAATGCTTTATCCACCAGACACTGGTATATTGCCTTGGCGTTCCTCAAACCGAAAGGCATTTTAGAGTAGCAAAATACTCCTTAGCTTGTGATGAATGTTGTCTTCTCTTCATCTTCTTTTCCTATCTTTATTTGGCGGTAACCCTTGTTTGCATCCAGAAAGCATTTAAAGGGAAATCTGCAAAGGGATTCCACCTTCCAATCTATTCCCGGTAACGGATAACTGTCTTTAGGGCATGCTTTGTTCAGGTCTTTAAAATCTACACACATCCTCCAGCTATCATCGTGCTTTTTTACCATTACCAGATTAGATAACCAACTGTGATAGTGGACCTCTTTCATGATACCGGCATCAACAAGTTTTTCAACTTCTTCCTGTATTGCATGGTTCCTATTTGCTGCTTGACTTCTCCTATTTTGCCTGACCGGATGGAATCCTTCCTGTATATTTAACCGATGTTCTGCTATATGCCTTGGGACGCCGGTCATGTCCGCGGGCTTCTAAGTGAACACGTCTAGGTTACGTTGGAGTAAGTCACATAGCTTGTTTTGTCCTTCCTTTGTAAGAGTAGACCCAATCATTATTGTTTGTTCTGGGTAGTCTGGGTTTATTGCTACAGCTGTTAGAAAAGCCATTGCTTTGTGGAGACAAGCAATTGGATCATCTCCTGGAGAGAATACAAGAACAGCAAAACTTGAGTCCATAAGAGGTGACTCAGTCATTGGTTGTGTAGTAACTTGAGGTGATTGATAAGCAATTTGTGGAACATATGAGATTTGATGATTCATTTGAGACTGATATGGATATGATGATGGAACGGATGAATGATTGAATTGAGGTTGTGATGGATAAGTAGATGAGTAATGTTGATTGGGATGAATTGATCCAAATTGAGATGGTGAAAACTGTTGTTGAAGCTGAGAATTGTTGTATGAAGACTGATAAGTGTTGAAGTGTAGTGGTGTCATCTGCTGATTTGCTACAAATGCAAGTGGATCTTGATTGCATTCATACAGAAGACGGACTTCATTTACATGGAGTTCATGTTATTTAAGATAGGCATGAAGCTGATCAAAGTTCTTTGTATTCAAATCCTTCACGGGCTTGACATCAGTCACAAATTTGCTCCATTCTGGTGGAAGACTGTTTAAGAACTTTGTATTCACTTGAAATTGCTCAATTTTCATGTTGTAGATGTTCATATCATTAATCAGTTGAGTTAATCTCAAATAATACTTGTGAAGTGTTTCCCCCTTAATGTGAGTAAACTTATCAAATGCATCATACATCTTACACTCTCTTTCCTGCTTAGTCAAAGAAGTGCCTTGCATCAGTAAATGAACTCTCTCCCATAAATCTTTAGCAACTCTATGATGATTCACAAGTGAATAGATATTAGCTAGTAGACCTTGAAGAATGATATTGGTAGCTTTCATATCATAATCAGCTTAAATTTTCTCAGCAGCAGATAATTCAACATATTTCTTTGTTCTGATCACACCATTCTCTTCAACTGTAGGCCAAATAAGTGGACCATTTTCAACTGATTCAAGTATCATTCTCCTATGCTCTCTATTTTGCATATAAAGTTCCATTCTACTTTTCCACGAATCATACAAGTCCTTGTCCAACATCGGTGGACGATTATCAGCACCGAAGAGAATCATACACTCCGCAAGAGTATTCTTTTGTCCAAGTGGAATAAGTGAATCCATTTTAATGTGAAAAGATTAAATGATCGTATAGTGATTGGAGGTTGTTATGTTTGATTAATGAAGTTGAGTCTTTGGAATACACGGGATTTTACAATTCTTGATAAAATTGAGAAATCAAGTTTTCACGGGATTTTACAAATTAAAGAACAACCGTATAATTCACCTAATGAAAGTGTATAAATCACCCAAGTAAAGCGTATAAATCACCAAAGCAAATGATGTATAAATCTCTTGAAGAAACAATGTGAAAATCTCCTTGGAAATAAACATGTATAATTCGCCTTTGTATAAATCGCCCTTGTATAAATCGCCCTTGGAAACAAAGCGTATAAATCACCCTTGGTAACAAAGCGTATAAATCGCCTGACCGAATATAACGTATAAATCGCCTTTGTTATATGATACGTATAATTCGCTTGTTCAAATGCTCGTATAAATCGCTTACGGAGAACGTATAAATCGCCTGAACAAGGAATTGTGTATACTTCGCCTACAGAAAAACGTATAAATCGCCCAATACACTCCGAAACTCAAAATTCAAAAATCTTAAAAAGACTTACTTTTTGACATTTTTACCCGATTTTTCTTGTACTTCTTACCTATGTAAGACTATTAAAACCTTAAAAACACAAACTTCAACGTTTTTTACACGAAAATTTTGAAATCAAGATTCTTAGTACAAAACCCTTTTTCTAACCAAAAAGACTCAAAAAGATGAAGTTTTTGATGGTTTTTCAAAGATTTACTTGTACTTCTAGTCTAAACAAAGATAATTAATGAAGAAAGTTGAAAGCTTTATGGTTTTTAAACCCTCAAAAAGTGAAAACTTTTTGAATGGATTCAAACCAAAACCACGCCAAAACCAGGTAGAAAAACGCACACAAAACCTTCACAAACACCCCATGGCTCTTGATACCAATTGTAGAATATCTTAACACATATAATGGAAGGATTTAAATGGTGTTTTAGGGAGAGAAAGAAGTGGTTGGATGAACACTTAAAGAGAAAAACAAATAAGACAATATTAGATTAAGTGTGTGTGAAACAAAATGAACAACCAACACCCTTTCCATGTGTGGAGAGGGTATAAATACTTCTAGCTTAACCGGCCATGGGCTTGTGTCATGGGCTCACTATGTGTCTTTGGCCCGGTTAGCTTACTAACATAACATATGTTTAATCTATAAGCTACGACTATGTATATTGGTAGTGACCGATACTTTTTTGTATTTCTAACACAATTGCTTAGCTTCCCTTTCAGTCATTAAGACTGCACTTACAGCTTCTTTTGATGCCGCCAGGTAGACAATGAACTCTTCTTTTTCTTCTGGGGCGGTAAGTATGGGAAGTTCTGCTATGAGCTGCTTCATTTGTTTAAATGCAGCCTCGACTTCTTCGGTCAAGTGAAAGTCACTTTTCTTTGTGCATTTTTTTAGAGTTTTGAAGAACAGTAATGATTTTTCAATTGATTTAGCCAAGAACCTGTTCAAGCTTGCTAGCTTTCCATTCAACTTTTGTATATCCTTCAAACATTTCAGAGATTGAAGACTTAAAACAGCATCTACTTTTTCCGGACATACCTTTATTCCTTTGGTATTGACCTTGTAACCTAGGAACATCCCTTCTTCTACCCCGAAGGTACATTTTTTTAGATTCAGCTTCATGTTGATTTCCCACAGGGTTTTGAATGTTTCTTCGATGTCCCTAATGATTTCATCTTCTGTATGGCTTTTAATGACTAGGTCATCCACATATACCTTGAGATTCCTGCCAATTTGCTTATGGAATGCTTTATCCACCAGACGCTGGTATGTTACCCTGGCATTCCTCAAACTGAAAGGAATTTTGGAGTAGCAAAATACTCCTTGGCTTGTGATGAATGATGTCTTCTCTTCATCTTCTTTTGCTATCTTTATTTGGTGGTAGCCCTTGTATGCATCCAGAAAGCATTTGAAGGGAAAATCGCAAAGGGATTCCACCTTCCAATCTATTTCCGGTAGCGGAAAACTGTCTTTAGGGCATGCTTTATTTAGGTCTTTAAAATTTACACACATCCTCCAGCTATCATCATGCTTTTTTACCATTACCGGATTAGATAACCAACTGTGGTAGTGGACCTCTTTCATGATACCAGCATCAACAAGTTTTTCAACTTCTTCCTGTATAGCCTGGTTTTTATCTGATGCATGACTTCTCCTTTTTTGCCTGACCAGAGGGCATCCTTCCCGTATATTCAACCGATGTTCCGCTATATACCTTAGGATGCAGGTCATGCCGGTCATGTCCGAGGTTGAATGTTCTTCATCTGCAATTTTTACCAGTAGTGACAATTTCCCTCTTGTTCCGTCCTTCCTTTGTAAGAGTAGACCCAATCATTATTGTTTGTTCTGGGTAATCTGGATTTATCGCTACCTTAATTCTCTCTTCTATGGCTTGATGGGCAGTTGGAGGTTGTTCCTTTGGTCCTGAGACCGATGCACATTCAATTGGAATGATCTTGCTACTTCTTAGTGTGAGCACTCCTCTTGTTACAGGAAACTTTATCATTCCGTGAGCTGTTGACGGAACTGCTTGTATTTTTCTGACTCTCGGTCTTTTGATGATTTGGTTGTACGGAGATGACGATCTTACTACCACAAAGTTCATCCAAGCCGAGGTTGAGATTGTTCCTTCATCTTCTTTTTCTCACTGTTGTGATAGTTGCCCTAATGGGCCATATGATTTCGACACTAAAATACCTATCCCTAATGGCCATATGATTTCGCCACTGAACCCTATTAAGGGGGCAGTGGCCAGAACCATCTGATTTTTTATTTCCGAGTAGAGTCTGTTAAAGCAATGTTCGTATAGTATTTCTGAAGCTAGCCCGCCGTCTACATTCATTCGGTGTATGAAATGGCCCCCAATTTCTGCTTCAATGATCATAGGTCCTTCAGTTCCTTCTTCTTCTTCTAGAGGTGGGAATGAGATTTCTGGGTCAGGGGAAAAACTTTGGGTAATTCTTTGCCTAGATACCCTCTGCCATGGTTGTACCATCAGGATTTCCAAGGCTTTATCCTTACTGGATGTTTCTCCTTTTTGTTTGCTTTTGGCTGATCCTTCCCACCGTTTTTCTTTAATTCTTTGATTACATGCGATAGTTCCCCATTCTTTAGCAATTCTTCTATTTGTCTCTTCAGGTGCATGCATTCATTAGTGTTGTGCCTCACCTCTCCATGAAACTTAAAACATTTATTGCTATTTCTTTTTTCGACCGATGTCGTCAATGGAGGTGCAGCCTTAAAATTTCCTTTTTCCAAGGCCAAAATTTCTTTTGGAGATTTTGAGAGAAGAATAAACCTATCCTATCTCCGCTCTGACCTTTGCTGGTTTTTAAAGCCTCCTTTATTGAAATTCTGATTATGTCTGGCCTTCTACTATTTCCATGGCAGAAGTGACTTCTTCGCTCTTGGTTACCACCTGCCACCTCCCCCTTAAGGATGGACGTGGTAATCCTCATCATCTCATCTATTGACTTTAGGATTTTTTTCGTGCAACGTTTAATCAGTTTAGGGTTTATGATTCCATGCATGAATCCTGAGATTCTCATGATTTCTGGTGCCCCTTTCACATCCCTGCTTTCAACCTTGAATCTACGCACAAAATCTTTTGTAGACTCTCCTTCTCTCTGCTTGATATGGTGGATTTCCACAGGATCTTTGATGCACTTCTTCTGCTGACAGAAATTTGCTAGGAAGGCCTCTTTTAAGTCATCGTAGCTATCTACAGATTCAGGAGGGAGGTCGTCAAACCATACCCTGGCAGATCCGGTAAGTGTGGAGTTGAATATGTGGCACCATGTTGGCATTACCCAACGTTCCATTTTTGTTGCTGCCTGAAAGATCTTGAGATTATCTTCTGGATCCTCGCTTCCGTCGTATGTTTTGACGTGACTTGGCATGCGGGTCCTTTTTGGGAGATCAAAATAACGAATGCGGGAAGTAAACGGATTAGTTTCCTCGCATACCCATGGCTGTGATAGATCGTCATCCTCAATGCTTGACCTTTGCTTTTTTGACCTTGACTTCCAGTGTCCTCCTGAGCTACCTTTGCTTTCTGACAGAGCTTTCGTCTTGTGTGAGGATGCTCTTTTGTTATGATGTTTCTCAAAGGCAAGCTATGTTCCTCTTTAGCGGGAGCTCTGGTAATAGCTCTCAGTATCTATGCGACTGCTATGGTACGATCGATGCATTGAGTCATTCGAGTGTGCGGACATACTCTTCCCCTTGTCTCCAAGCCTGTGGAATACACCTTTTTCTTTCCTTTTAAACACCATTTTTATTTTCGGAACTCTCTTCCTTGGTGAATTGGGTCGGCCGCGCCTTGGCTTGAGACTTCTAGACATGCTGCGGATACCTCTAGATTCAAGCCTCTTTTTGAGGTCCCACATTCTGCTTGGTGTTCCTGACTCGGAGTACTGCAAAACCTCCTCGAAATTAAGATGGGCTTTTACTGCCTTGAGCTTTTCTTGTTGTACCTTCTCTTGGTGTACTTTTTCAGCTATGATTGGCAAAAGCTGATGGTAGTTTCTGTCGCAGTACTCTCGCAGTGCTGCATCAGAAGCAGGCTTGTCCATGTCTTGCGAGATTTGCTCCTTTCCTAGCGTATTCTGCATGGCGGACATGGGTTGGCTAAGGGGAGTTTGCTTGTTAGTGCTCATGATGAGTATTTTAGGAAACGTAGTTGTATTCGGTGTCTCGCGGATGGCGCCAACTTATTAGTACAAAAAGTGTGACGGGGTATAAGATGGATTTAGGATGCTTACTGGGTCGGGCCAATAAATTGTTGATGGATTGGATCTTGTACTAAACCAAGTAATAAGATGATTTCCTGCACAAACAAAGGCAAACTGTTAGCCTTACCGTGGGGACGGACCCCATGATTAAGCTCCGGCGTAAGAGTAAGAAATCATATATGTCATAGAATGTCAGAGCATGTGTGTGTAAATGTCAGCTAGAAAATCATACCTTTTTGGAATGTTAGAGACCCCCTTTTATAGGTGAGCCAAATACTAGGTTTTCCTAGTATTTCGCTTATGATTATTAGTGGCCAGAGTGGGACCCTTATCGGGAAAGGATTCGCTTGTAATCGTGGTTGTAGATATAGATTGCCTTTCGCACGTGTGTTGCGGAAGTGCTTTATCAGCGTGCGTCTTGAAGTATCTGGGCCGCATTCAGCTTATCCCTAGGTTTAGTGGTAGCTCGTATGTTTTATCGTGTTAGGCCTGGGCCTAAATGTGTATAGTATGAATTAAGCCTGATAAGCCTGTTATCCGTACTATACGTCATCTGGTTAGGCTTTGATCCTTTATTATTTTTTTATCATGAGCAATATTACAGACATTAAGCCTGCTCTTACTTAGAAAGGTCTCGATATCTTTTGTCAAAAATTTCATATTCCTGATGATGTTCATCTGCAATTTCCTAGTCCTAACCAAACAATACATGAAATGCCCGCTGGGAAGATTGGTGTTTATACTAGATTTTTCGAGTATGCCAACTTTTGATTACCTCTTTCCACTTTCCTCATTAACGTGCTTAGACATTATCATACCAATCTGTCCCAACATTCCGTTATTGCGGCGGCCAAAGTTCTCACTTTGAGATTTTGTGTCGTCTTCATGGTACTGAACCAACAGTTGGGATGTTCCGTTGATTTTACGTAAATTCTAAAAATAAGGGGTGGATGTCTTTTACTAAACGTTCTGATAGTGATGCCGTATGTTATACCAAACCCCTAGATTCACTTAAATGCTGGAATGACCACTTCTTCTGGGTTAATTCTTTTGCTTGTCCGGCTTTCTTTCCATGGCATACCGGTAAGAATGTCTCTAGAGACCCTTTCCCAAAGTCAACAGAGTTTAACGCGGATGATTATGTCATCCTTGTTGCACATCTGGCTATGTTCTGGAAGTTTATGAATCCCTTCCTTTGTTTAGTCGGAATGAGTCATTATTATACTCTGGATGAGGATACTTATCCCAGTTTTCTTCATGATGACGGAACGGATGCGTGTTTGTCATTATATATTGTCCAACTTGTAGTTTTTTAAACTTATTTTTGATTATTTGTTCATTTTTTTAGAGATGGACTTGTCTGCTTTCATTCATGTTGCGGATCCTACTAAAGTGAAGGTTGCTGATAGAGAGCGTGTGGAGGAGGAAGCAAGACTTTTGGATTCTACCGTAGGGTGTGTAGTTTCGCTCCTACCGGTTACCTTAGCTCGTACTAAAAGTGATTTGGAAGCAAGTATAGATAGGTTGTTTGATGAAGGTGGTAGTGCGGATCAAGGGGATTTCGCTGTCGGTGGTGGTCAAGATGTTGAGACTGAATTAGTCACGGGGGTTAAGATTATTGCTGCTAAGAATATGATCGCTGAGAAGCCCAAGCGCACACGCAGGAAAAGGCAAGCTGTTACGGATGCTAGCGGCTCTTCCCATCCTCCTAAGAAATGGGAGACCACGGAACTTCTAGTGGGGCCGCCACTGGCGGTAAATCTTCGTCCGTCCTCAAGGAACTATTGGCAAGTAGTATTCTAAATGTTGAGGCTAACGTTGAGGCTGTGGCCACCCTACCTTTAGTTACTTCTTCTGTTTCTGTCACGCCGGAGCATGAAAGTGGTTCCCTTGCTGATTCCATTACCGGGCTCAATCTTCGCATCATCGATTCGTCTAAAAGGTTTGTTATTTCTTCAGACTCTTCCTATCACTCTAGTACCAACGTTGCTGAAGCTGGGATTAACTCTTTTATTAGGTCCGTGGCTCCTCCTCTAGTGATGACCGGGGCAGTGATTACCACTAATATTGCTAGCATTCCTACCGCTCTGGCTCCAAAAATCGGTACCAAGGTTATTTGTCTGGTTTATGCCTCTATGTTTCATGATTCTGACTCGACAAGGACGGTGAGACCGGATGCTGGAGGTTCTTCCCATATTCCTGGAAAGGAGCTTTCAATAGGATCCTGGGAAATAAACTCTGAGACCCTTCATGAGGTTTTTTTTGCAGTGAAATGTATCTAATGAAACTTTGCTTGATGATCATGATGTTTCCCTGGAATTTATTAACCACTTGGCCCCTCTTGTGTTATTTGCTCAAATATGTGAGATGGATTACCACTATCTGTTTACTGAATTTAATGTTGGGACTGCTCGTCAAGCTTGTCTGAATGCGGAAGTCAGGATGCGAACTGAGTATTATTTGAGTGAGAGGAAAAGGTTAGAGTTCAAGTACGAGAAACAAGCTGATTTTCTGAAGGATATAGATGTTGAAGTTGAGAACTTGAAGGCTTAGTTACTGTTGAAGGAAACTGAGGCCGCTGAGGCCGCTTGTCTGCATGCTCAGGTTTCTACCGCTAAGGCTACAGAGAAAATACTTGCGGATGAAATAGATGCTTTAAAGCAGAGGAATGTGTCTCTTGAGAATGAAAAGGATTCTCTTGATGGGAAAGTCGCAGAGCTCTAGTCTTCGAATGCTGCCAAGGATCTTGAGGTTAAGGATTTGAATGTTGCCGAGAGTTGAATGCTGAGACTCTCCATCAAGTTTTTGTTCCGCAATGGAATGTGTTGAATGACTCCCTCTTGGATGATTCTGCCGCATTGTTCTCCCAGATCCGTGAAATGGACTATCATCATTTGTTTACGGAATTCAATGTTGGGACCGCTCGTCAAGCTTGCCTAAATGCGGAGGTTAGAATGCGAACCGAGTATTCTCTTAGTGAGAGGAAGAGGTTGGAATCCGAGTACGAGAAACAAGCTGGTTTATTGAAGGCTAGAGATGATGAAGTTGAGAACTTGAAGGCTCGGCTACTGCTGAAGGAAACTAAAGCTGCGAAGGCCGCTCGTCTCTGTGCTCAGGTTTCTGCCGCTAAGGCTACGGAGAAAATGCATGCGGATGAAATAGATGCTCTGAAGCAGAGGAATGCGGCTGCTTGAAAATGAAAAAGATTCTCATTGATGTGAAAGTCACAAAGGCCCCCCCCTATTTTTTTTTTTACCCCCAAATCTTTTCCCTTCGGTTTCTGTCCAAGGATCTTGAGCTTAAGGATTTGAATTTGCTGTGTCTTCCTTTAAAGTCATAATGACGGCCTTGTAGATCATGCAATGCAATACACCAGAACTTACACGTCTTGCATATTTTTTTCTATTTTTTCTTATCTGTTTATACTTTTGTCACGGCAGGTGCATGCGCTAGATACTACATGTTCCAGCCTCTGCGATCAGTTTTCAGGATACAAGCGGTTGAAAGAGCAGATTGAAGAGTTCCAAGATGCTCAAATGAAAATTGTTACCTTATAAAGGTTGCAAAGCTGGATGCTGACCTTCAGGAGATGACTCTTCATCTGGAGGAAAAGTTTTATCCTCACCTCCTTACCACTATATCTGACCGGAGGTGGCTATTGACCCGCGACGTAAAGCTTGTTGTTGTTAAGTGTCTAAATTAGCAGGAGTATCTTACAGATTTGGGGTTCGCTATCAGCCGTGCTTTTGAGAAAGGGATGCAAAGTGGACTGTCAGCCGGCATTGACCACGGAAAGGCAGGTAGGAATCTGGCAGATGTTGTTGCTTATAATCCGGCTGCAGAAGCGGACTATAATTCCGCCCTGCAGAGGGCTAGCTCCGCGAGGTAAGTGATTCCCTTTAACTTGCCGAACAAGCACTCACAATGGGGGGAAGGATGCAAGTACTGCGGATATTATGGATCCTGCTGGTCGCCCTAGAAAGTCCGTTGCAGATGCTCCTAGATAGCATTTGCAACCTGACTTGAGCAGCTGACACTTCCTATCCATCAACCTGAAGATCAAGTGGTTCTTGGTGAGACCTCTTTGTCAAATGCTTTAAGTGTTGCCCACTCTCGAGTTAAAAGGATTAGGGAGAATGTTGCGGCGCAGCGGTCATCTTTACTGACGTTTGGGTACTATTGGTTGACCATTTATCTGCCCCAGAGCTTGATAGGTGCGGCAAGTACCTCTAGCAGCGTGGCAGCTGCTGTTGTGTCTACAACTGCCTTATCAACTACTTTTGCTTCTGCCAGCTCCGTTTCTCCTATTACTACAGATGATTATGAGATTGTAAATGTGGATGGTCAGGAAGATGCTCAAGGAAATGTTGCTTCTTTCCCTACAGTTGAATTTGAAAAGGAAGAGTTGAATACTACTCTGGAACGTGACCCACCTAGCTGAACTTATCTTGTCATTGTGCTTCCTTATGTTTCTTTTGTTATTACTATATACCGTGGCCGTTTGTGGCCTTTTTGCGGCGGTTCTTGTACTTAGACAAATTTTGTAACACTTTAACATTTTCACTGTTTAAATGCTATTACTGTTATCTTTTTATATCGTTAGTGATACGTTTCTTTAAAATGATAGTCTTGTTTGAATACTTATGGCTTATTCTCCCGGTACCGGGCTTGCAATACCTCTTATGTACGTTGAGTGAATTATTAGGTTACTCATCCTTTTTGTTTATACGGAATAACATTCATTGGGTCATACCCGTGTTGCATGCGCGTCTACCACATATATATATTACTAACGCAAAGTAAAAATAAAAGAAAAAATTCTTAAGATAAAATTGTAAAGGTAGCTAGTCTTCACTTTTTCATCAAAATTTCAGAAGACATTACAAAAGATAAGACAAAATTAAAGTGCGGTCTTCCCACTGCGGGATCCGCATGGGTAAGGTGCTTACATTTCATGAACATAGCATTTCTTAAGATTGCATACATTCCACGTTTACGGAAGTTGTTTTTCATCGTGGTCTCACAACTTGTATGTGCCTCTGCCTAATGCTTCTGTTACTTCGTATGGTCCTTCCCAATTGGGGCCTAGCTTTCCCACTTCTTTCGTACGGATTGCATCATTTCTA
Source organism: Tanacetum coccineum (assembly GCA_026074375.1). NCBI lineage: Eukaryota > Viridiplantae > Streptophyta > Magnoliopsida > Asterales > Asteraceae > Tanacetum > Tanacetum coccineum. Next base: position 123,870 of record BQNB010000671.1, on the reverse strand, counting down.
CAGTACACGATGTCTCCTGGCTTGAAGCTTGTGCTATGGACCTTTGAGTTGTAGTATTTTTCCATTTTTGCTTTGCTTTTTGCCTCACGAATCACTACATGTTCTCTTCTTTCTTCCAAGAAGTCCATATTGATTCCCAAAGCTTCATTATTTTGCACCATATCTACTTCTGCTGTCCTTAGCGTGGGCATGCCTATTTCTACTAGGATGACTGCTTTCGTACCATATGTTAGCGAAAAAGGAGTATCCCCGTTGCTAGATTTGATCAGTGTACGATGTGCCCAGAGAACATGGGAGATTTCTTCCATTCAATTCTTGCTTCTTGCATATAGCCTTGCCTTGATTCCTTCCCCTAAGCTATGGTTTGCTCTTTCTACTAATCCATTTGCTTGCGGATGTTTTACAGAAGCAAAACATTGGCGGATACACAACTTTTCGCACCAATCTTTGAATGGGTTGTCTCGGAATTGTTTTCCATTATCAGAGATTATTTCTCTTGGGAGTCCAAATCTGTAAACTATATTATCCCATACAAATTTTTTGACTTGGTTGCCCGTTATGGTTGCAACTGGATTTGCTTCAATCCACTTTGTGAAGTAATCAATAGCTACTATCAAGAATTTGACTTTACCAGGACCTTCCGGGAAAGGTCTGGCTATGTCGATTCCCCACTTATAGAATGGCCATGGGGATGTGATTGGGGTCAGCTTTTGCTGCGGATTTCTTGGGACAAGTCTGTAAACCTAACAATCTTGGCATGCCCTTATTAGTGCCATTGCATCCTTGTGCATAGTAGGCCAATAGTATTCGGTTCGCAAAGCTTTAGCCACTACGGATCTCATGCCTGCATGCATGCTACAAGATCCTTCATGTATCTCTCTTAGGACATAATTTGCTTGGAGCGGCCTGACACACCGTAGCCATGGCCCGAGAAATGATTTTTTGAACAGGATCCCATTGATCACGGCGAACCGCTATGACTTGTGCCGCATCGCTCTTGCCTTATTCACCTCCGTTGAAAGAGTTTCTTCTGTAAGGTATTCATAAATCAGGGCCATCCATGTATTCCCCTCTTCTTCCACTACTGCCAATACTTCCAACTCATTTATTGACTTCTCTTTGAGTTCTTTAACCAACACTTGTTTGATTAGGTGTGCGAAGCTAGTGGATGCTATTTTGCTCAGCGCATCGGCTTTTTTGTTTTCACTTCTGGGAACTTGTTTGATTGAGAACATCCTGAAGCCATTGGTGAGTGTCCTTACTTTTTCCAAATACCGAATCCTATCTGCTTCATTTGCTATGTAGGTTCCATTGACTTGGTTAGCCACTAATCTGGAATCCACATTTGCCAGGAGGTTCTTTACACCCATTTCCTCTGCTATTCTTAATCCTGCAATTAAAGCTTCGTATTCAGCCTCATTGTTGGTTGCCTTAAACCTGAACCTTAGAGCATAGGTGAACTCTACTCCTTCTGGATTTGTGAGTATTAGTCCTACTCCAGAGCCGTCCACACATGACGATCCGTCTATAAGCAAAATCCACGGTTCTGGAAGTTCTTCTTCGACCTCCATGGCAGTATCTGGATCATCCTCTTCCGAACGTTCAACTATGAAATAGGCTAGGATTTGTCATTTAACAGACACTCTTGGTCTATAGTGTATGGCATATTCTCCTAGCTCTATACTTTATTTTTGTAGCCTTCCTTCCACTTTTGGTTTTTATAATACTTGCTTTATGGGCTGATCTGTGACCACTATAATTGGGTGTGCTTGGAAGTATCTTTTCAGACGCTTGCTGGCGTGTACCAGCGCTAGAATCAATTTTTCCATTGATGTGTAATTCACTTCTGGACCTCTTAAGGAGCGGCTAACGAAATAAATTGGCATTTTGTAAAATATCTTAACACATATAATGGAAGGATTCGAATGGTGTTTTAGAGAGAGAAAAAAGTGGTTGGATGAACACTTAGAGAGAGAAACAAAGAAGACAATATTAAATTAAGTGTGTGTGAAACAAAATGAACAACCAACACCCTCTCCATGTGTGGAAAGGGTATAAATACTTCTAGCTTAACCGGCCATGGGCTTGTGTCATGGGCTTACTATGTGTCTTTGGCCCGGTTAGCTTACTAACATAACATATGTTTAATCTACGAGCTACAACTATCTATATTGGTAGTGACTGATACTTTTTTGTATTTCTAACAATCTCCCCCTAAGGGAGGTCACTCCAATTTACAAAAAACTTAAACCTAGCATACTATGTTTATACTTTAGTCTTGAGCTCGTAGTCTTTATCTTCAATCATTAACTTGTGATATGTTGTAGTGATCTTTGACTTTTAGGCTTCGACTTATATCTTTGACTTGATAGAATGTGATCTTGAGCTTCTTGAGAGCATCAACCAAACATAACCTCTTTTACATCGTCTTGTAATCTTGCCATCTCGTGATCTTATGACTATGGACCGACATGCTCATACTTTTCTTGATATGATAACTTAAAAGCTTTAAGGATGTGTTTATCTTGAAGTTCTTTAACTTTAACACTTCATCGCTTCAAGAAGGACATATAGTATCAGAGTAGCAGAAGTCTTGAAACATGTAATTAAGCTTTCATGACGTCTTTATAAATGTCAGTCGAGTATAAGCATGCGGCTATGAATCTTTGAGAGTGCTAGAACCAGGTACCTCCATGTCCATCTTTATATGTTCCTGAAATAAAACAGTTAGCAATAAATCTGGGGGACGAATATGGCTTTGTCATTCGCCCGTGTTTGGTTGGAGTAACCTTCAAATCCGTGAGGATCGACCTATGATCCGGTAGATTCAATTTGAGAAGAATCTCCTTGATAGGGTTTCCAGCTGTAGTATTGAATCTTTCTAACACATATGTATTAGATTCATCTTACTTAGCATGTTCTCATTTCCAGAACGTCTCAAAGCAGACAGCACGGTAAGAGTGAACCAGCGAGTTACTATTTCACCGATTGATATAAAAATTGATTTGAGAAAAAATCAATCGACGTGTCACTTGCTAAAGTGTTTTTGCGACACATTGAGAGTTTTAAGCATTTCAAAAATTCATCAATCGTCAATTCACATACTGGAACAAATTTGATTCTTATAGAATCGCGCCATCGTTTCTTTCCAGTTGTTACAAGCTTGATTCGTATAGAATCGTACAAGTCACCTACCAAGAGCTTGTTTAATGTTGGCTCAAGCAGGATTTCCATCTTCATTGTGAATACTTAAGTATCACTCAGATGTTCTGGCAAAATCACAAGGCTAATGCGTAGGACTCTTATTATATTTTCTTGTTATTCACATTATGTGACTTAGCAAGTATAATTTTAACAAGTGTCCTAATGAGATTTATAGATGATCTATTTTGGCTTTAGACTCAATAGTGCACTTTGGTTTTAGTGATCGGAGGCTAGAGTAGACTGCCACCTTTTTAATACCAACTAACTCGGAGTGAGAAAGTTGATAGAAATGCGTGTAATCTCCATGAGAAATGAAATAGAAATCTTTTGAGAGATTCTGAGTGGCTGGGGAGGGTTGTGCATTGCATTACTAGGTCTATGATATCGGTCTTTAATGTCAGTAATCATCTTTGTGATCCTTGATAGCAGATGTATTGACATGGTTTCTGCCTAAGTGTAAGGAGAGCTTCTTTCTTTTCACCCTTTATCTTAACTTTTTTTTTAATTCTTCAACCCCTTTAGCGCTTACCGAGACTTCATAACTAGTACATTGTTGGGTTTGTTCCAGTACTAGCTCCATGTCAGTTGGCACTTTTCCCTTATTCTCACTTTTACTCCTTTTTCATACCTAAGGACTGCTACACTATCTAGTGGAATATCCATGGGTAGATCCCTCCGGTTCTAATTGGATCATGGGAATAGATACCTAAACTTAACCACCTTGTAACTCCAATGCAGTAAATTAAATGGTCGGTCTTTGGTACTTCCACATTACAGCCAATCACGTAACCATTTACTCCCTCTTCATATGTGCATCGATTAATCAAAAGATTTTAGCACATATGTGGGAAGGCGTACACTTGAGATTATAAAAATCACATTATTAACCATATATTTTAATCACATTTTCTCCCCTTATCAAAAATATTAAATCTCTTGATATTTTGGAAATCAATTGATCCAAATATTCATGGTTTCGGGGAAAAATGTCCAATTATTAACAAGCCGATAATTGGAACATTTTAATGCTCCCCAACAAATTATGAGGGAATTATATGATGTTTGAGTATGTTAATTTGAAAAAATTTGAATTACTAAGAAATTCTTGAAAATTCATACTCAAACACTATATATGCCTACTTTTAAGTCTACACTACTTATATACATATTCACAAGTTTATTAAATATACGAAATGACCTTATGATGACGAACACAATATGACAAAGTCATATTGTTCATTGAAGTAGCCGGAGGTCAGTTCCGTAATGCCTTCCACCAACAAACTTTTTGAGACTCCTCATCAACCTTCTTTCTTTCAACTGCTTGTCAATCACCTTGATCATGATATTAGCTCTTTTCTTCTCCAATCTACTCCAACATCTCTTAGGCAGGTACTCCATTTGGATATTCTTTGTTATGTCATCCAGTGATGTTTGAAGCCTAGTTAATGTCCTATCACTAAACTTGTAGAGTTTATCTGACCGCATCAACGTGTTTCTTCCATTGTTGTCGACATAAATGAATCCTTGAGGGTCTTGGTATGGAGTGTACGAGTCTCTTTTCCTAAAGCCGGATATGGTAGTTTGTGGCCTGGTGACGTTGATCTTTTTTGGTAACTTTCAACGCCAAGTTGAAGATCTTCTACTCGCTTCTGAATAACCAAGCTTCTGGTGAACATTCTTAAAGCTATTGCGAAGTCGAAAACATCAAGAGATTTGTAAGCCGATTCTAAACAACAAGGAGAAGCATGTCTTAAATATCATTGACACATAGACATGGAAAGTCGCCTTCCTTGAATCTGTAAAGGATGTTATCGGCTCTTCTTACAACTATCTCTTTCAAATACCCATACCCATGTTTCCTCATTACCTCGACCTGAGTAACCACCATAATATGTTTTATGGAATATACATCATGTCTTGATTGCAGGCCTCGTGCATATGCATAGAAGGTCTTATGTTGTTCTCTCTAATGAGAAATACCTCATAGTGCATGCAAATCATAGGCGGCTTTAACAGGAACCCATATATCTGGAACCGTGTCTTCAATGCCTGCAAGATAATATTGAGCAGCCTTTGTCTTTGTGAGAGAAGTCGTGTAGGTCATAGTTGAAATACCTCCTTGCAGATACTTGAGATCATTGTTGAAGAAGTAATCAATAGGTACTTTTGATGATTTCTACTCATAACTAAAGGTAGGGGTTTGGTAAGATCAAATGGATAGTTACCGCCTTCTGGATTCTCCCAATCAAGTTTTTCTAAGAGATCCTTGTAGCATTGTTCAAAATCATATTCCAATTCAGCATAATTAGAACGTGTGCCTTTGGGAAGTCTGAACGCTAGTCCTGACAGTGTTTCTTGAGTAAGATTTTTGATTTTTAGGCCGTTCATGATGAATGCAGAGAAGTCTATTAGAGTGCTCATCAATTCATCAAAGGTCTTTGACGGTTTTTCAGCAGAAGATGCAAGAGTCATTAACCAGCTTTGATTTTGTCCTTATTGAGGAGTCTTGCCAACATTCCAATCAGGATCAGTAGGTTCTTGAGGTTGTGAAGGTTTGGTGAACCAGTCACGTTTCGATGCAACCTTTTTCTTGGGTTCTTCATTATCATTACCCAGGTTCTCCTCTTGATCTTGTGGCATATCTGAGTCTCTAACCTCAAACTCTGGTTCCTCTGGCTGAGCAGACTTTCTAGAAGATTTAGATTTAGACTTGTCGCCTTTGGATGAGCCAAACTATGATTCTTTAGCTTTAGGACCTGTTGTTGGTGTTGTATCCTTGCCAGTCTTCCTCTTCTTCAACCCTCGGTCTGATCCAGTGGAGGGGTCTTCATCTTTATCTTTATCTTTGCGGCTTCTCTTCAACGAATACACTTTATCATAAGTAGAGAAGAAAGTCTTGTCGAGTTCATAAGACTTTTTTAATCCTTTATAGCAATCTCTGTGTTCAGGAGCTGCCAGATATGATTCACTTTTATCCATTTTGTCAATCAGAATCTTCTTTAACTCAAATTTTGTAAGCGTTGCAGCAGCCTCATATGAAGATTGTGGTTGAGAAGACTCCTTGGCTAGAACAGCATGTTTAAGGGACTCATTAATCATGCGTTGGATCTCTAGAGGAGCAAAGTTAAACATTTCCTGTGGCAGAATCTGAGGAAGTTGTATCTTGACTTGCTCAGTGATCCTTGTAGTGAGTGATGCTGAGAGGAAATTCATGAACTCATATGTGGTTGCTCCCAGCTTCGCATCTAGATGTTCATCAACTAAAGCCGTCACTTGAGTTTGGAGAGGATCCTTTTTTAGCTCAGCAACTTCTTGTTCCAATGTTGTGACTCGGTTGTTGAATTAGAAGACTGATGCGAAATCAGGAAGTGTTGATGGAGGATTTGTAGCTTTAGTTGTTGTTGGTGGTGTGGGAGTTGACAAAAGTGGTGGAGGAGTGAAGGATTGTAATGATTGTGGGATGACGATGGAGAATACATGTGAAGAATTAGAGATAACTGAGACAGGTACTATAAGGAGTGTGGGTGTCTGCTGGCTTGGTACTTCATGATGAACAGGGACGTCCAATGGAGAAACAATTTCAGCTTCTGTAGTGGGAATATCTAAAAAGTTTAAGAATTTAGCTGCCAAGTCAGATGAACCAGAAGAGCTAGAAACTGAAACTTCAGGCTTCTATGGAACAGTAGAAAGTGTCACATGAGCATCTTCTATGACTTGAGAGATATCTGGATTTTCATTCCCTTGCTGAATGTTAGTCATTGCAGCATCGGCACCCTCCTCTTAAATAAACCCTTTATCAGCATCAACTGGTTCATTCATCCTTATATCAACATCATTGTATAGCAGACTTGTAGTATAGTCCATCTCTTCATCCTCATCACCTTCAGCTTTATCAGCAATCTTTGTTTCATCTTCATCATCAGAATCATTAGATGGAGTTTTAAGAATCTCCTTATCTTCTTCTTCTTCATCATCTTCAATTTTTTCATCATCTTCTTCTTGATCAGACTCGGAACCAGATTCATTATCATCAGTTTCATGCTCAGAATCTGAATCATCTTCATTATCTGATTGGGATTTGTCATTATCACTGTCTTTATCTTGATCACTTTCTTCACTTCCGGAGACTTGATCATTATTGTTGTCATCATCATCATTTCCCCATGACTCAGCTTTACTTTCAGAGGATTCTTCTTCCGTAACATCGGGAACCCCTGGTTTAACACCAGTTCCTTTATTTGTAACAGAAGGTTTGATTATTGCAGCACTTGGAGTAGGTTTGGTAGCAATACCAGAACCACTTGGATGAGTCTTGTGAAAGTCCCTTAAGCTCTTCTTTCTAACTTCTTTATACTGAGCTTCTTCAGTTAATGCCACATCAGATAACAGCTCAATTCCTTTTCCTCTAGCAACATCTACCTTTTCCTTCTTCTTAGACACTGGTATCTCAGGAGTTTCCCTAATAACAACGCCTCTTTCTGGAGCCTGAGTAGACTTCTTTGCAGATCTCTTTACTCTCTTTGACTTTCCCGTAGGTTCTTCAATTGAAGCTGGGACAGTAGTGAGTTTAGGAGAGGCTGGCTTCTTGAACTTTTGCGCCTTCTTAGGAGGTGTAGCACCTAAAGCAAAACCAATGTAAGTCTTGTATGCTTTGGTTTCCTTCATCTCTGGACTAGTCAATTATTCAGGAAGTATAGCACCATAGATTTGAGTTTCTTCTCTTGCAGAGACAAATCTTAAGGTGTTTATCAAGTAGTCATCCTTGGAGGTATGCATCCCTATATAGTTTCTCCAGGATAGTGTCTTGTCTTGAGTAAGGAAGTAATGAATGATAACTTTGGTGAATCAAGGGTAGTACATCTTATCTTGCTTTTTGTAGGCTTTGTTGTCAATCTGGTAGATGAAGTCTTCCCAAAGTAGTTCAACATAGTCTACATTCTTCTGATGGTACATACCCTATAGGATTTGTGCTCTGGAGAGACGAAGCTTGTCAAGACCAGTTATCTTTCCAGATAAGCTTCTATTAATGAGTGCAGCAAAAGTTCTCTAGGGTTGATGCATCTGATCAACAACAACATCATTAAGTGAATGGATTTCCCTAGTGTGACCAAGATCTCTTAAGAAAGACACAATTTCTTCATCAGTAGGAAGGACATCAAAGTCTTGACCCTGTACTCTAGGGCAGATCTTGAAGATATCTTTGAAGACTTCCATATTTAGTTTGAATCTCCTTCTTTTGTCTATCTTGAATCTGTAGAAAGTGTCATGCTTGTAAACAGAATCCCAAAACTGATGCATGTAGACTTCTAGAACATCTGCAGTGATGAGAAATGTAGAGTAGCATGGAGTGAGAGCCAGAGCATCCAGAACAACTTGAAATGTGGGCTCTCTTTGGATCTTTCTAGGATTGAGTCTTTCATTGTATTTTCCAATGTCAAGTCTTTTCTCTTTTGGAACAAGTTCCAAATCAAGTTTTGTTTATTGAGCAGTAATGGAAGACATGATTCTGCTAAGATTGATCACATATAGTTCTTATACAAGCATATATATATCACTAAAGACAATGCAAGACTAATTTACACAAGGAGATATGTACACAGATACTTGGCAAACTATGAACACACATGAAACTAGGAGAAACACATAATCAAACATCACACCAACTATAAGCAATCTATAGAAATCATGGCAATCACTAAAGCTTTCTAAGGAAAAACTAGACCTAAATTAATCACTGAGTGATAAGTTAAGGCTTAATTAAACTTAGATTAGAGTACAAGATTTAATTACCAAGATCGCAAGATTAATTCATCTTAGAAAAAATTAATGTATAATTCGCCTATAATAGTGTATACTTCGCCTGTGTTAGACACATGTGTATAATTCGCCTATGTAATAGTGTATACTTAGCCTGTATTAACATACGAGTGTATAGTTCGCCTATATAAAGTATGAATGTATACTTCGCCTATGTAGATGTGTATAACTCGCCTATGTTATCACTAGTGTATACTTCGCCTGCATACACTCGTATAGTTCGCATGTGATAATCAAATGGTATAGTTCGCCTTTGTAGGGATGTATAGTTCGCCTATACAAATTTTACATCAACACTTTACACCTTTTACAAGCATTAATAATCACTCAAACATGATCACTTAACATCATTGAATCATTCTAACACATTTACCACATAAATTAACCACCAAAAACTTGACTTATGACTTTTTCGACTTATATTCACACGAAATCCCAAGATATTCAAGATTTAACATACATGCATGTTTAGGAACACTCAAAAGTATACAAACATTCATTATAACAATTCTAAACCCAAACCCATGAACTTTTTAAAGTTCTTGCCCATTTTCAACGAGTTCGACAATAAGAATCAACCATAACTTATGAATGAGTTATCCCTATTAAAAACTATTTTAGGCACAACATCTAGACCCCTATAGCATCAAAAACCCTTAATCAATTTAACTTTTCATCCACTTTTTAAGGTGTCTCCAGTTAGGTCGTTTTTAGGGTTTTTTGAGCTAAATTCCAAGGTTTGGTCTGATTATATGGGTATTTTAACATTAACACATGTGTACCTTATGATTTAAACGAGGATAGAGCAATTTCTTGAGGGCTTGACAAAATCAACAATGGAGGAAAGGGTTTGTGAGTGTGTTCGTGTGTTTGTAACAGACAAGGAGGGAAGGGGTGTTTATGTTTAAAACTTTTAAGGTTTTGGCATAAATGCCCCCTAAGGTTTACTAGATCTTCCAATTTCTTAATAAACTTAACCTAAGGTATAACTAAGTTTCCCAAATGGCAAAACTAGCCCCTAAAGTTTAGTTATCAAGCTTAGGACTCACATTTTGCAATACTACCCTTAAAGAATTAAACACATAACAAATAAAACACGATTGAGTTGAAATTAATTAACTCCCCTTTAATTATTCACCCTTTCATGTTTAAAACCGATTCCTTCTATCACAAATTGACCTTTTTGAAGAAGATATTTGACATTTTCTCCCCCTCAAACAATGACCCGTTTTTTATTTAAAGAGCTGTAGTCGTTGTTTGAGTGGTCAAATGTCTTTGAAAAAAATGTTTTCTGATGAATTTCTGAAGATGATTATATTATTTTTTTGAAAATCAACACCCTGAAAAATAAGATTTCTCTTAGTTTGACACATAAGCGCACTGACATGTACACTTATGGAATATAGGAAGCCCGGGTTGTGATGCAAAGTAATCACAAGCCTTTGCATGGTCATAAAGTAGACCATGCCCGAGAATAAATTCCCATTATGAGGTCAAGTTTTCTTTTTGAAATACTTGCCTTTAAGATGATGACTGAGTTGCTATCTGAAATAATAGCAAGCCATGTTTTGGCATGTTTTGAAAGCGTTTGAACTTCTACTCAAACTTCATTTACAGCCTCGTATCATTATTGAATGACATTTATAAGGCCGTAAATGTTATCGATTTTCAAAAGACATGCCGGAGATACATATTTTTATATTTTTTTGAATTTTTAATTTTTAATTTTCTTTTTTGAAAAATTTATATAAAAGAAAAATATTTTGTGTTTTTATGTTTTCTTATATACATATGATACAGGATATGAGTTACCACCATCACTCATCCGTTTCCTCTGCCAGACTTTTCAACGTTTCCGGAGACATGCTTCTCATACCAAGCTTTTCGATCAAGAAGTTGAATCTTTCTCTAGGCAAGGGTTTGGTGAAGATGTCAGCCAGTTGGTATTCAGTCCGGACAAAGTATAGTTCCACGACTCTATTTTCTACTTGCTCCTTTATGAAATGGTAGCGAACATCGATGTGCTTGGCTCTTAAGTGTTGAACATTGTTGCAGCTTAAGGCGATCGCACTTTTGTTGTTGCAGTACAGAGGAATCTTATTGAATTGAAAGCCGTAGTCTGTTAGTTGTGAACGCATCCATAGGATTTGAGCACAACACCCAGATAAGGCAATATATTCAGCCTCTGTAATCGAGATGGTTGTGCACTTTTGTTTCTTGGATGACCAGCTAACAAGTTTGTCACCTAAGAACTAAGCGGTACCCGATGTACTACGTCTAGTGTCCTGACACCCCGCGTGGTCTGCATCTGCATATGCTGTTAGAGATATACCGGTATCCTTCGAGGACCAGAGACCCATGTTAATGGTTAATTTAAGGTATCGAAAGATCCGTTTTACCGCTTGTAAGTGCTTTTCGGTAGGCTTTGCCTGATACCGAGCACATAAGCAGATATCATAGATTAAGGTACCTCCAACATGTCTATGGATGTAATGACTACATAAAGGTTCCAATCATTCGCCTCGATAAAGTGTAGCATCAACTGGTTTCCCCTGTAGATCTTCATCCAGTTTACTTATTCTACCAAGGGTACTTGTGTCGTCAGTATCTGTAAGTAGTAAGCAAACCTATTTTTTTACAATTTCAGAAGCATATTTTAGATTAGTTTATAAAGATGTCCTCTAGGTCTTTGGGAAAATTTGTATCTAAAAGAATGACATTTTCCCCATTCATTGACATCTTTGAACTTACGTGGTCATATGATAGCAAAATTCAACATAGCGGTATTAGTGGATGCAAATATATAATCGTCAACTCAAATTGTACCTGTTAATTACGTCATTTCCCAGCTTTGCTGTTGTAAGAGTGTTGGATCAACTGCACCTGTGGAGATTTGTGTGAGATTCGGAAGTCTGACAGCATGTCGTTATCATGCACGTGGTGCTCTGTTTGTGAACAGTTAATGAGCTTTTTAAGCTTGTACACATGCGATGGGTTATCCTGATCAACAAATCCTTCTGGTTATTTAAGAATGTCGTTTTGACGTCCATTTGGTAGATCATCATATTCTTATGAGCGACATTAGATATGAAGATACCGATGGCCTCTATTCTAGTAACTGGTGCAAATGATTCCTCAAAATCGATTCCCTCTTCTTGCTTGAATCCTTGAGCAACTAATCTAGCCTTGTTCTTTAGTACCCCGCCAAATTCGTTTGTCTTGACCTTATAAATCCATTTAAGTTTGATCAATAACACTTTATTTGGACACGGCATCAATTCCCAAACTTGTAGCCTTTCAAATTCATGAATTTCTTCTTACATTGCATCGATCCATGACGGTTTAGTCATTGCTTGTTTGAAGTTCTTTGGTTCTACCGAAGTTAGGAAGGCATCAAAGAAACACCACATGGCGTCAGTTTGGAGTTGCTTTCTCGTAGAAACAGAGCGAGAAGGATCGCCGATCATGTTTGCTATAGGATGATCCTTAGTCTATTTACCAAGGTGTTCAAATGGAGTGTGGTTTTGTCTTACATTCGATGATGATCCTTGAGGAGTTGATTCTTTATAAGGAGATTCATTAAGTGGATCATCACGAAAGATTGGTGTTTTTGGTGATTCTTCAAAACCTTGAGAAATGTTTGAAGATTGAACTTGTTCTTGTGTTGATGGAGTACTTGATGATGGAGCATCCTGGTCAATAAAAGTTGACACATAAGAATTGGCTAAACCCACAGCTCATAAAGCAACAGCTTCTGGAACGGGAGTAACAACAATTGATGGAGGAGTGAAGTATTCATCAAACATATGTTGAAACAAGTGATCCCAATCATCTCGGTTTTGTAGAATACAAGGTTGTTGAGAAACAATGTTTGGAACGAGTCCTGAACTGGATGTTACAGGAGTCAAACAATAAAGTCCGGGTCCTGAACTGAATTGTTCAGAAGCCATAGCTGTCAGCTCATCAAATGTCACATGAATTGTTTCAATAATTTTCTGGGTATTCTGTTATAGATTACTAAATGCTTTCTTGTGGGCGTTTTATTGCCAACGAAAAATACCAATGGTCAGGCTTTTGAATTAATTTACCCAGCTCGTTCCATGTCATTGTAGATAAACAGAGTTTGCCACCAAAGACATGAAAGAATGATAAATCCAGTTTCTTATCCTGCGTAAGCTCATATGGAGTTTTGTTGTATCGGGGGTAGATTATTAAATGGTTTTGGGTATAACAAGCTGTGTTGATTGCTTCGGCCCATAAAAATAATGGAGCTTTAGAAAATATTAACATTGTACGAGCATCTTCTACAAGAGTTCAGTTTCATCTTTCAACAACGTCGTTTTGCTGAGGAGTGCGAGCAACAGATGTTTGATGTGAGATGCTAACATTTTTATAAAATTCACGAAGTGTCTAATTGACAAATTCGGTTCCATTATCTGTTCGAACATTACAGACGGTGGCATTCAAATGAACTTAAATATTTTTGATGCATTTAATGATGGCCTCAGGAGCTTCATCTTTTTTCCTCAAAAATCTAACCCAAGTAAATCTTGAGTAATCGTCGACAATCACTAAGATATACCTTTTCCCGTTAATACTCGCCACTCGCATTGGGCCACACAAATCCATATGCAAAAGATATATTTTCTCCTGGTTAGTGTCTTCAGCTTTGGGTTGATAAGAGGATTTCTTGCTTTTTCCTAATGCGCATGCTAAACACAGATGATCTTTCTGAAATTTAAGTCTTGGAATGCCTCGTGCAAGACCGTTTTTAGCTAGCTTGTTAAGAGTTCCGAAGTTAAGATGTGATAATTGACGGTGCCATAACCAGCTCTTAGTCTTTGACGCTTTGGATAGAATATAGATCGGAGATGTTTTAAGCATGTCATCAAGAGAAATTGTGTACAAATTTGTGTCACGGGATTCGAAAAGTAGATCAACACCTTCTAAATTACGAATAAAGCAAGTGTTTTTCTGAAATGCGACTTCAAGATCCCCGTCGCAAAATTGACCAACAGAAAACAAGTTATGTCCAAGCCCCTCGACGTAGTATACCCTTGAGATAGTAACGTTTCCCAGCTGATAGTCACCATACCCTATAATTCTTGGAATATGGTCGATTCTGAATCTAACTGTACCCAGAAATTTACTAACAAAGTTCATGAGCTGAGATCGATTCCTTGTCATGTGTTTAGAACATCCGGAGTCCAGATACCAGAGAATAATTTAGACAACCTGTCATGAAAAGAGAAGAAGATGATGGAATATTTGTAGCATTGGATCCCCAAGTATGATTGGGTTTTGAGTGATTAGAATTCTTAGATTCTACAATCTTAGCTTTTTTACTCGAACATACATTTTTAACATTTTTGGGTTTCCTGTTATAGACTTTAAGCTATGGTTTTTGTGTTTCAACTGAGTGGTAAATGGTTTTCTTATGAGGCACTACGTTAGCTGAAGTAGTCCTAGTTAAAGGGCAAGAATTACCAACTATAGTGAAAGTTCTGCCTGTTGGTTTCCATTTAAGTCCTACTTCAGTGAATGCATGACCCATAGTTTTCCAAATATTTTGTTTTTTATGTTTCTTAGTAGAATTAGCATGGCTATTCATGTTTTCCACAAAATCAAGAAGAAACTGATACACTTTAAAATATATAATATATAATACGATAGAAATTTACCAATTTACCCTTGAGGACAAAGGTGAAAAGGAAATTCTTCAAAATATATATAATATAATATAATACGTATCTTAACCGGGAAGTATGATTCCCCGGGTCGTTTCCCTAACGACTTGTGAAATTAAAACCACGTTTGATGCTTGGACAGTGATTTGAAAGGGAAACAATAGTTGATTTGATTAACTACTTTTATCAATTAAAATAAACAAATTTTAACAATTAAGCATAAAGACAAATAACGAGAAATCAAAATTTAACTAAAAACGCAAAACGGGACCCCTAAACGGAGGTCAAAAACCTTAATTTGCTAAAAATAAACCTAACTTAAATTTTACTTTTAAAATGGACTCTATTTGACTAAAAAGTAAGTTTAAAGAAAACTAGAACAAAAACGGAGTTGAAATGAACGTTAAAACACGAAAAACGAAAACGAGAACGAATCTCGTTCTTTAGAAAACGAAATTTTGCAAATTAGACCCTACGAAAGCAAAACTAATTTTCCTATGAACTTTAGGATAAAAGAAAATTTTCTAAAAAAGATTTTTATTTTTTTGATTATTTTTCTATTTTTTATGATTTTTTAAAGTTTTTAATGAAAATAAATGATTAAAAATACTAAATTAACTCTAAAAATTCTAGAAAAATGACAGAAAATAGCTTAAACTATTTAAATCCTAGGAAAAATAAGCCCGATTTAATGACGTTATCATAAAAACCTTATCTTGAAGTTGAGCTTTTAAATCCTTATTCTCTGCAGATTTTAAGTTTAGTTTATCGATTAAAGAGTCACTCTGTTCTTTTGAACGAACGCGTGTCTTTTTAATTGAGTCAAACTGCTATTTAAAAACCTGTTTAATATGATTAATTTCATTACAAAGACGCTCATTTTCCAAAATTAGTTTTGCCACACTATTCTCTAGTTCCACATTTTTTGTCACAATTTCACCATAATCATACTTGAAATTCTCTTCCTTGGACTTTTCTCTCATTGATTTTATAATATCCTTCAACTTACAAATGGTACCGTCTTTGTCTTGAAGCTGAGCTTTCAAATCGTTATTTTCAAAGAATTTTGAAATTTCGAGAGCATTTTGATTATCACATGATTCACGTTTTAAAAAAAATTCTTAATTAAGTTGTATTGAGCATTCAAGAGAAATACAATGTTTTTCAAGTTGTGAGTGACTTTTCAAAAGATCATTAAATGTATTTTGTGATTTTAAAAGCTCTGCCTCAAGATTGAAACACTTATCACAAGATTTATTTCTCATTCCATCCATATTTACAGTTTCACCAATCAAAGACATAGAATTCATCACAGTTAAATGAACATCTTGAGACATGATTTGTTGTAAGAGTAGATAATTTTCCAAAAGTAATTCCTTTTTAGAAATTTCCAAACATTGTTTGTCGACTGAAGACTATTGATTAACAACGTCCATTTGGTGAAAAACTGTCTTTACTTCCATTATTTCATTTAGAAGATCTCTATCAAACACATTGAAGATGTCTTTTAAAGATTTTATAAATGGAATAATTTCATTGTTAAACATAGCTTTAGTATGTTCAAAAGCCCATTCACCTTCTCTACGATCATAGTCTAGCCTTATCTTCACCATATTGGTCCCAAACTAGGCAAGGTGGAATTTAAGCTGTTTTAAAGGCTTTCATTCACTCAAGGCTTAACTTAGGAAGTTTCCTTAGTAGCTTTCGATTTTGACAATAATGCATCAGAAATTTACAGGCAGGATCAGACATACGCAACCAGAAAGCATGTTCAACCAATAATTACTTGTGTGAAAAAAACGTTTCCCAAAAATCTCAATAGTCATTTAACTTTTCATAATTCAATTAGGTTTTATGACAAAAAAAATGTTTTTATTAATAACTCAGGATCATCACCCACAATGAACAGGAAAAACGAAACATGTTATCAGACATAACAATACCATCATACCAAGGTTGTGTTTAATCCCGAGAGCTTTTCTAAGGTGAAACGGATTTTGAACCCTAAAGCTTGTTTATGTATATTATCTCTAGAAGCTTGTGGCTTAGTTAACCATGATGCATTGTTTTGAGCAGAAGCCCCACTTTAAAAAGAATATTATCAAGTTCCTTTATCTTCTTTTCCAAATCAATTTCGTTTTCCATATATTTATCTTCCCTTTTCTTTGGATTCATTTTTAAAAATCGTGAAAGTATGCAATAAGACGATTCTTTTCTTTGTATTTGTATTTGAAAGATTCTTGCTCAATTTAGTACAATTGTTCAATTAATGCAAGCTTCTCTCTAATCATATCATCCATTTGAGAATCAATCATTTTTTTTCCCGACTGCTTAAATCAATATTAAAACGTTGTCAAAATCTTTGACTCGTTCTTTTATATCTATCAGCTCAGGCATACTAATTTCCATTATTGCTGTTCTTATTAGCCTTTTCCCAATTATTTACATGATTATTCATTTGTTCCGACATTTGTTTTATCACAGATAAAATCATTGAATCTTGTTGTGCCTGCAAATTAGTATCTTAAACATTTGCCTGTTGTGTTTCTTGCAAATATTGAGAGTACGGAATGGTATTGCTATCACTATATATCTCATTATCTGTAAAATCCACAACTGGTGATTGTTCAAAATCCTGCATTGCAATCGCACTTTGATTTTCCATATTATTAAGATTGGTTTCAGAATGAGGTACCTCTAAGAGAACTTCAGAACCATAGTTGGAAATGTTGGCCGTAAGAACTGCTTGTGCATTCGAGATATCATACACACATTCAGCACAATCAGTATCAAGATCCTCATATCTGCAAAGCAGCATGTTTTGGAATTATTGTCCCTGAAACAACTTGAACATCTGGAACCCTGGATCTGCAAGAAATGCGAGTTGCTCTTCATCCAATATTTGTCCTGCGTCCTGAGCTTCTGCTAACATTTCTTTTTTCCATATACCTTGCTGCATTATCCTCGGCCCGCTTAGCTAAGTCATGCCTATCCTATGTCCTCTCAGCCTTAGAGGAGTTTAGTGCGATGCTGCATTACCCATCGATAGCTTCAACTGTGTACCTAGCAGAGCATAGAGAGAGTCACACGCGACTCTTTACCATTTAACCCCCTTGAAGCTTATCAACTCACAATTCTACTAGGATCGCCATACCAAAATAGCACCTCTAGGAGAGCGCATTAGTGTGTACTACTTCGTAAACCCGTCTCAGTAACAATCTATCTATCTTCGAGTCTCGTAAACCTTGTTCTGAGACACTATGATGTATAATTCCTCTGCAACACTCGTGCACAGATTGAGGGGAGACATACAAGTTTCTTGGATGAGAGGAAGGTCTAAGTTGATTATTAGTTGAAGAACCTTGAAGAAGCTACAGCTGTTGAAAAGCCATTGCCTTCTTGAGACAAGCTATTGGTTCTTCCTCCTAAAAGAGAGAATACAGAACAAAAAATCTTGAGTCCCCCATAAGAGGTGACTCGGTCATTGGGTGTGTATAACTTGAGGTGATAGATTAAGCAATTTGAGATGGAACAGATGAGGTTGGGGTATAGG
This sequence comes from Tanacetum coccineum, assembly GCA_026074375.1. NCBI lineage: Eukaryota > Viridiplantae > Streptophyta > Magnoliopsida > Asterales > Asteraceae > Tanacetum > Tanacetum coccineum. The sequence continues at coordinate 105,606 of BQNB010000671.1, read as the reverse complement.
ATTTATTTGAGACTGATATGGATATGATGATTGAACTAATGAATGATTGAATTAGGGTTGTGATGGATAAGTAGATGAATACTATTGATTGGGATGAATTGATCCATACTGAGGTGGTGAAAACTATTATTGAAGCTGAGGATTGTTGTATGAAGACTGATAAGTGTTGAAGTGAGGTGGTATCATTTGCTGATTTGCTACAAATGCTAGTGGATCTTGATTGTGTTTACACAAAAGAAAGACTTCATTGGCATGGAGTTCGTGTTGTTCAAGATATGCATGAAGCTGATCAAAGTTGGTAGTATGCAAATCCTTCACTAGCTTGATATCTGTCACAAATTTGCTCCATTCCGGTGGAAGACTGTTTAAGAACTTTGTATTAACTTGAAATTGCTCGATTTTCATGTTGTAGATGTTCATATCATTAATCAGCTGAGTGAATCTCAAGTAATACTTATGAAGTGTTTCCCCCTTTATGTGAGTAAACTTATCAAATGCATCATATAACTTACACTCTCTCTCTTGCTTAGTCAACGGAAGAGGGTAGCCGCCCTTCAATCATTAATTAAACTATCTCGCAATAAATATTAGCAACTTCTATGATTTTTCACAAGTGAATACTAAATATCAGCAGGCAAGACCTTATAGAATGAATTGAGTAGCTTTATCACAATCAGCTTGAATTTTCTCAGCAACAGACAATTCAGCATATTTTTTAGTTCTGGTCACTCCATTCTCTTCAACAGTAGGCCAAATGAGTGGACCATTTTCAACTGATTCGAGTATCATTCTTCCGTGCTCTCTATTTTGCATGTAAAGTTCCATTCGACTTTTCCAAGAATCATACAAGTCCTTGTCTAACATAGGTGGATGATCGTCTGCACCGGAGAGTGTCATATATTTTGCAAGATTATTCTTTTGTCCAAGTGGAATAACTAAATCCATGTTGATTTGATGTTTGTTAGATTACTTGTCGATCGAACGGTGAATAAAAGTAATTGTGTTGTTTAGTGAGTTGTCTTTTGTGTGTTGTAAGTTTTGAAACTATACGGTATTTTACAACTCTTAATAAAACTGGGAAGACAATTGAATGTTTCACGGGATTTTACAAATCAAAGAGATAAACCGTATAATTTACTTTAGCAAATTTGAGTTTTGAATTGAGTTCAAGTGAAGTCATTATCCTTTTAAAAGTTGTTAAATCGCCTTTCAAAGCAAGATTGTTAAATCGCCTTCGCCTTGCTAAGGAAACTGTTAAATCGCCTAGTCAATAGAAGTTGATAAATCGCCTTTCAAAAGAAAGTTGATAAATCGCCTTGCAAAGGAAAGTTGACAAATCGCCTTGTACTACGTACTTGATAAATCGCCTTGCAAAGAACAGTTGTTAATTCGCTTTCTATTGATACTGCTAAATCGCCTTGCACTATCAATTGTTAACTCGCATTGCACTGTCAATTGCTAACTCGCCTTGCACTTTCAATTGCTAATTCGCCTTGTACTTTTAATGGATAACTCGCCTTGTACAAGAAAATTGCTAACTCGCCTTCAACTGGTACGAAACTCAAATCTTTAAAAACATAAAAAGACTCACTTTTGATCGTTTTTTCCAAAAATTTATTGTACAACTAGTATTACTAAGCCTATAGGTACCTTAAAAATGCAAACTTTATGGTTTTTAAGCCAAAAAATTTAAAATTAAGAATTGTACTAAGACTTTTCGAACACAAAAATGCACAAAAACTTAATGTTTTCGTTGATTCAAAGCATGTACACCTATATCCAAGGATACTAGATCAGATTTACTTATGTTTTCGTTTGAATGAAAAAAACAAAACAAATAAGAACAAACACAAAAACTAAACCAATCACACCATGGCTCTTGATACCAATTGTAGAATATGCTAGAAATCTATAACACCAAATAACTATGAAGAAATTATAGAGAGAGAAAGTGGATGGGAGGAAGGTTCTAGTGAGAAAAAGTAAGAAAGAAATAGAGATTAGACTATGTGTGAAAGAACCAACCAACCAACACCCTCTCCATGTGTGGAGAGGGAATTTATACATCATAGCTAACCGGCCATGGGCTTTAGTAATGGGCTTTCCTTGTGTCTTTGGCCTGGTTAGCTTACTAACATTACATTGGATTAATCTATGAGCTATGACTAACTATATTGGTAGTGACCGATACTTTTCGTATTTCTAACAGGGATGTATTATGTCTAACGTGTGCCTAACGAAGGATGTAAACTGCCAAAAGTTTCTGACAGGGATGTATTATGTGAGAAATTGTAAACCACATGGATGTATTTTGCAGTTTACTCAAAAAAGAATCTTGTTTCATGCGGCCGGTACTACCTTTAAATCTTGAAACTCTCCTTATATAACATGCATGATGAAGCTCGGATTTTGCAAGTTTATATAGTGTATGTAAATGTTAGTGTAGGATTGTGAAAATATTTGTTAGGGTTTGTTGTGCATTTTCATTGGTATAAGTAGATGAGTACAAGTGTTACATATTATACTCCTACATTATACATCAATGATATACATATACTAAAGTAATAAACATTCGACTAAATAAATACTATGTCCCTTTTGCATTTGGATCATTGAGAAGGCCGAATGTTAAGATTGGATCAAAACCGGAAGAATAATTATGAGTAGAGACGGATGCATGATTGTAGTATGGGGGCAGGTGCCCTCCATAGCTAGCCAAAAAAGATGAGATTTTAGTGTAATTTTTTTTAATTTTGATATTTTTTCGAAATTGCCCTCCACCAAAAACTTAAATTGCCCCCACCCACATACTGAAACCTAACATTCAACGCTCTAAAACCTTATAAATCATTCGTCTTTAAGTACAATACTCGATTTATCATTTCGAGCCTAGTTTTTTCTTCTCCATTTTGTTGCTATCGTCGAATTTTTTTTGGCCCCCACAACCTATTTTCTTTGTTCCGACACTCATTGTGAGGATAATCATTTAGTAAATATATCTACAAATTGATGTGCTGAAAGAACATCCAAAACCCAAACTTGTTCGAAGGCAACACGTTCCCTAACAAAGTATAAATTTATTTCAACATGTTTATTCGTTGGTGTTGTAACGAATTAGAGGACAAATAAACCGCACTGACATTGTCCCAAAAAACACAACAGTTCAACGTTTTAGAGGATAATAAATCTCAAGAAGAAGATTACGTAGCCAAGCTGCTTTAACAACAACATTAGCTTGAATCGCCCATTTTGTTATATTTTAAAATAGGACTCCGATGCGCCTTATAGGATTATACGCCATATAGGATTACATCCTATACGTCATATAGACATTGTGTAACATGACCCATGTTTTTTCGTAAACCGGACTTACACGACTTGATAATTCTCGAAACCTCAAAATATACTTCATATTATGTATAAATTTGATGTTTATTTTAATAAATATGGTTCAACGAGTTTGACTTCTTCATTGTTTTCTACAAATACTACCATGGATCTGTTGCTTGGATCATTTTATAGTTTAAGATAAGAAAGCACTAAACGGGCTAGGAGTGACCAATCATCGACTAACAAATTTAAAAGATAAATTGGAACTGATTAGAAAACACTATAAGACCCAAAGAATTCACAAAATTTGATATTTTGGCTTGGTTTAAAGGAAGAGAATCTCAATTTCCCGTTCTAGCCGCCATGGCCCGAGATTTTCAAAGCGTACAAGCTTCTACGGTAGCTTCGGAATCCATTTTTCTATTAGTGGCAGGGTATTATCGATACGAAGAACAAGACTCACACAGGCATCTTCGGAGATGTGTATTTGCTTGAAGGATCACTCAGACGCAGCCGAACGTATACAACACATTTCAAGTCTTAAAGTCAGACTAGACTACGAAGAACAATTCACGATGCCGAGGTGGAAACGGGTTTGACAATATCACTTTTCGATGAAGAAATTGCTCTAAATGAAGCTGCTAGCGAGGCTAGGTCCTCCGAAGCCAAATAAGAAGATCTCAATTAAGCTTTACGATGAAGAGATCGCTCAAATGTACTAGCTTTGTGTTTCAAGTACTTTATGTTTGATGTATTATGAGTTAATTAAATAAAAGTTGAAGTTTAATGAGTTTATTATATTATATTATACTCTTTAAGGCCAAAGGTAGTGGGTGTGACCTCCTTTTGGTGAGTGACATCTCATGGGTGAAATGCCAAAACCATAAACCAAACTCACGAGTGAGGTGAGGTAAAATTAGGATGAAATGGTGAGCCACTCACCATGCGTGAGTGGCAAAACCTGTGGGTCCCCATTTTTGTTTTAATATTTTTTATTTGATATGTGAGTGGGTGTGGTATATTTAGTGAGGTATATTTTGTATAAAATAAGTATTTTAATGAAAGGTAAGGTACGATGACCAAAACACTTGGTGAGGTATGGTGAGAAGAGAGAGAAAGCTGAGTTAACGCTGAGGTGGCTCTGAGATGGATGGTGAGACTTGGTGACCACTACCACCAGCCTAACATTTGTAGACTTTCTTCCACACACACTTCCTATAGTAACCTGTATTTTAGTAGTATAAAAAAATTATTTTATTGTTAATCTCTTACTCATAAACTCATTTATAAGTATTTGTTTTTAATTCAAATAAAGAATTTTTAATCCCTTCACTACATCTCCATAAAACATATGAAGATACCATGTGTCTCTCGTTGACCATCTAATAACGGTTTATATCTCTCAACCTAATGATTCATCATCAAAGGGATTACACACACAAGTTGGTGAGATAATATTTGTTTACTGGAATCCTTAAAAACGTGTCTCTCTCAATGACTCATCAAAACCACTACCATCATACATATACACATTTGTTCTTTCTTTAGATCTCTCACAGGTCACATCTCTGGTTAACCAGAATATCCAACAATCAGATTGTTGGGATTTAACAAACTAAGTAACCAATTAGCATACGATTAATCGTAAACGGAAGGATCTAGTTTTAGCACAAATATTAACACATAATAAAAGTGTAATAACTAACCCTTTAAGCCTAAAACCCTGAAAACGAGTTAGGAGTTAAATTAACTTTGCATCATAAACGTTTGCTCACACAAAACACGTCGAACACAAGGATGACAAGTTGTCTACCTTGACTTTCACGAAACAAACACATCGTGTTATCTCCAAATCCAATACGCACCTCTTGAGCTTGAAACCAAAAACAATTAAAACGCCTAAAACCTGAAATTTAAAAGTTTTATATTATGGTAGTTGGACTTGAAAAAAATTTGTGGTGGTTGGTGTGGTGGGTACAAATTCGTTTAGGGTTTAAAACCTTAACCGAAAACCTTGAACTGAACAAATTAACCGAAGACCCTATTTAGTGTTGTTTTTCGTCGACAAGGAAGCAACCAAACCAACACTTAAAGTGTGATCTTGAATCGTCTAACAGAAGTAGGACAAGAGAAACCAAAAACCCTTTATCGAGATCAGTTGGAGTAAAAAAGACCCGAAAACCTAAAAGATTTTTGGTTCGATCGGTTAGGGATAGGAGAGAACAAGGGAGAACTTTGTGAGTTTTTAGGTATTAGGAATGAATGAATATAAGGGCTAGGGGTTGGTGTATTTATAGTACCCAAACCCTAGTTCTATATAAACTAGAATGCCCCCCCGCCTAAATCCTTATCAAACCAATACTGTCCTTTATCTCCTAATTATGAAACCAAAACCCCATTCGTCAAGAATCGCATTAGCGGATTCGCCAACCATAGGCCACACTTAGGTTTCTGATTTTGTCTAATTAGTCCCCCTCATTTGTAATATTTAACTGTAACGTTAAGTTAGTTAACAAGTAACATGAACTAACGACAATTTTAAATATTTAATCGTAAGATGTAAAACCTACTCTTTCGAGTTTAACACGCGTGTGCCCTCAATAGGCTCACGTATTACTAATTATTTATCGCTGATCATAACTAAACAAATTCCAACAGCTCTACTTTGAAGTTGTAGAACCATATATGCATCAATACAAAGTAATTGACAACTTCTAGTGACCACACACAAATTAACCTTTAAATCAAAAAATACTTGAGATAAAGTTTTCACGAACAGATCTCAGCTGTATAAAATTGTCTTTCCTATATCTTGCTGATATTATTCCATTCCCATTGTTTCTAGATACCGTTAAACCCCCCCCCCCACCCCCACCCCCCCCCCCCCCCCCATGGATATGGATCCTAACATATTCCCATAATAGTTTAACATTATTTTTCTTCTTTATTAGAAATAATTTAGATTTACAATGTAATCAGACTCATCTGTATTAACACTTTGGGCCATGACCATTGCAATTATCTGATCAATTTCTATAGAGGTCCATGGTAACTTTCTGCACTATGACGTGAGAGAACAAATCTTTTGTTGACAAGCAATGTGTAGTGAATGTGCTTCACATCACTTCCAAGAATAGCCTTTATAACTACCTTATTCAGGATAGCATTTGACTTAGACTCAAAAAGTGATATCCACACATACAGAACTTGCTTGTATCTCAAGTCTAAGGATGACTTATTCAAACCATTTTCGATATATTACTCATGACGAGGATCCAAAAGTAAATATTCGAAGGTTGGGGTATCCAATATGCATCCCTTGTGAATACACATTGAGTTGTGGGGAACAATCCGTATATTCAAAGAATATAACCAACACTCACATTTGTCTTATGTAACAATATTCCTATATTGTTAACCGACAATGGACTTATTTAGAATGATAAATCATTCAAGGATTAAACATGCAAATATAAAATAACAGTGATAATATGAATGAAAAACAAACATCAAGTATCTTTATTCATCAAAAAATAAAACTGTCTTACAATTCTAAATTATCCAAATACTAATAAACACATATTTACATGAGACTAATAGCTGGTATCATTCCTATTTTCTTAGTCAATTCAGAATGCTTAGGAAATGCTAAAGCCTTTGTAAAAGGGTCAGCTAAGTTGTCATCTGGGTCAACTTTTTCTATATTCACATCACCCATTTCTATGGTTTCTCGAAGATAGTGAACTTTTGCGCGAAAATGTCTTGCACCTTTAGTGAACGTCCTTGGATCCGTTTCGCTATGCTATGGCTCAGTATTATCACAAGGAGCATAATTTATGGGATCTTAAATTGTGGGAACAACACCAAGGCCCAGAAATGAATTTGCGAAATCCATACAGATGCCCTTTTTGATGCATCAAAGCAGCGATGAAATTCCAACTCTGTAGATTAGGTATGCAAAGATACTGTTTCTTTGGTCTATTTTCCAGTCAACAACAACTCCATTAAAACGACACCGTTGGAACAAGAAAAGAATCGTTCACATTATCCCAGTTGCGTAATAGTCTTAGCCCTTAGTTTGTATATGATTAGTCTAGAAATCTAGTCCTGGCCCAGATGGCCCCTGGAAGCCTTAGTAAAGCCTAGATGGCCCCTTTATTTTAGTAGCATTTAACCGACACGCTCTCCATTCCTTGGATAGGTTGTTTTGGTTTGTTTCATTTTATCTTAACATTTCCCACATCAACAAATATTACATTTCTCTCTCTAGTAATCTTTCCAACCCACTCCTCTCTCTATTTTCTTGCCTAATATCATTAAAGATTTACTAAGTAATTCTACATTGTATCAAGAATCCATGTGTGATTGTGTTTAGTTTTTGTGTTTGTCTTTTGATTTGTGATCAAAACTTAATAAAGAGCAAAAACTTGATTTAAAATTTTTCCGGCTTAAAACCTTTAAAGTTGTGTTATGTTTTCTTTTCCAACAGGTTAGTAACACTAGTTGTACAAGATTTTTTTGTTGCAAAAAAAACCACTCCAAAAATGGTGTACTTTTTTGAGTTTTGAAAAATTTGTCGTTTTGTCACATTTACAACCGAACTATTCGGGTCTGTTTGGAACCAAACAAGAATATCGAATTAGTTAACCAAACAAGTATAACCGAACCATTGAACCGACGAGTTGGTTTAGTTGGAACCGAACGATTTTGATCTAGATATTGGAAACCGAACAATTTTTCTTAAGTTGGAACTAAAACTAGTTTCTTTCGTTAAACCGAACTAGTTTTGATTAAGTAGGAACCGAAGCGAGTTGAATTCATTGGTAGCCAACTAGTCAATTCATTTGAAACTAACTAGTCAATTTTACTTAAGCGCGAACTATCATCAGTTGGAGCCGAACTAGTCATAAGCCTTTGATCACCGAACTATGTCATTTTTTTTGTTAAACCATTCTAGTTGGAACCGACACCAGTTGAACCGAACCAGTTGGAACCGAACCAGTTGGAACCGAACCAGTTGGAACCGAACCAGTTAGAACCGAACCAGTTGGAACCGAACCAGTTGGAACCGAACTAGTAACTTTCTAATTAAAACCTATCAAATCAAATTTTCTAAATTATACGGTTCTTTCTTTGACTTGAAAATCCCTGCGTGAAACATTAACTTGTTTCTCGGTTTTGTCCGAGAATTGTAAAATCCGTGTAGTATACAAGAATTATTTCAAAGACACAACAACCACACATTCAAAAACTCAATATCTTTCCTACCACCGTTCGATCAATTAGTAATCTTTTTGATACCACGTTATCATGACCAGACTTTTGCTGATAAATCACTTCTCAGTCGGGTGGTGAACAATAAAACCACCGATGCTGTAAAACATTTGTAGATTATTCTATGGAAAAGCAGAATGGAACATTATATGATGAATAAGGACCTCATGTAGAATGATCCTTGCTCCTTTGAGAAAGTCCACTCGTTTGGCCCAGTCAAACACAGTGGATGGTGTACCAATACTTAAGGAATATACTGAGCTCACCCTCAGATGCCATTTAAGCTGATATGTGACAATCAAAGAAATATAATATCATTCTCCAAGGCCGTTCCAATAGAAATTTAATGTCTCTAATGTAGTTAACATCTGTGTGTTTAGGCCAAGAACTTTGAGAAAGTATAAACTGCTCATATGTTATGAAAGGAGAGCAAGGAACGTCGTTAACAAAGCAAGTAACGAGAGTGTAAGTGTCTACGATGGAATTTGATAAGTTCACTTACAAGAAAGGAAGAGTCGTTACACAGTATTACTTAAGATTCCCACTGACTACTCAATGATTTGAACATCTACAAGATGTCACTGGAGCAATTTCAAGTTCATACCAAGTTTCTGAACACTCTTCCTGATGAATGGAGCAAATTTGTTACTGATGTTAAGTTGGTCAAAGACTTGCATACTACCAATGTTGATCAGCTTCATGCTCACTTGGAACAACATGAACGACATGCAAATGAATTCGTCTGATGCATGAACGTAAACTCCGATGCTTTTGCTTAGTTGCATCTCACCAACTAACACATTGCACCATATCATAACTCATCAACACACTTAACTTCAACCACCAGCTTCAACATATCCATCTCCATAGTATGGTTCACCTTATCAGTCTCAACAATACTTAACTCATCAATCATCAACACCTCTTTCAGTAACTTATCCATCCAATGATTTTCAATCATCAATTCACACAATGTTATTCTCCATCATCATCCATTCCCTCAATTGAATATCCTCCCAAATTAACCGAACAATCTGAATTTTCCCACAAGTGATCCGTCTAATTTGTTCCAATGTTCAAAAGGTGATGATCCCATTGATGCCATCAATCACATGATGTCGTTTTTGACTGCAGTTGTCACCTCCCGTTATCCCACTACCAATAAATTCAGCCTGATAAACTCGTCTACCCTAGGCAACAACAACTAACAATAATGAAAGAGTTGACACTACAACCATTCAGGATTACAACTCCTTTATTGCTGCGGGAACTATCAAGGACTTATACTCCAGGAGCAAGTAGAAGCAAATGTCTAACAGACAGGAGGACGTGCATTATTGCTATAACTGCAAACAGGGGAAAGCCAGCAATCCAGACATGCACCAAACCAAGAGAAAAAGGGATGATTCATGGTTTAAGGAGAAAGTGTTGCTGGTACAAGCTCAAGCACATGGTCAAATTCTAAATAAGGAGGAACTAGCATTTTTGGTAGATCCAGATATTCCTGAAGGTCAAAGCCACACAGACTGTCATTACTCACAATGCTAGCTTTATCAAGCTGATTATTGGATGCATATGACTCTAAATGAGACGAACTCAACTCTGATCCAAAAGTTGCACACATGGCGAATTTATCTCCATTATAGTTTAGATGATCTTGCTGAGTACTACAACATTATGAAATGAATAATAATGTGGCACATCAAGCTGTGCAGGTGATGCCCTCTTCTCAACAGTCGAATGTTGTGAATCATTCAGGAGACTAAAAAAATAACCAGTGTATAGGCAATATCATTACCATTATACTCAGTATGTGAATTGAATCCACAACAAGAACAAACTATTCAAAAGTTCTAACTCCTCTGCATAACAAGATGATTTGATATTATCTGTGATTGAACAGCTTAAAACCCAAGTAGCTAATTGTACCAAGACCAATCTGGAAAATAAGAGTGCAATGATACATATAACTCTGCTAGAGCTGAGAAAATATAAGGAACAAGTTAAAGTTTTTGAAAGAAGGACAAAATGGGAATAAGGAGTAAGTATAACATTTCAGATACATTGTCACAGTCTGTAAGATTGATCTGTTTTTAAAAAAACGAAACTCTTTCAGAACATTAAAGAAAGAAATCTTTAATACAAATGGTCACGTCTTCTAAAAAATGATTTTAAGAAGGAGGGAGTCTAGAACATTGATAGAGAAATAGCTCTAGAAAAAGCAGATCAAACACTAGATAATATTGTTTTTACAAAGAGACTCAATCCTGCATACAAACTGTTCACAATGTTAACCTCAACCTTTCTCTCAGCAATTTCTATTATATACCACTAAACAAAGCACTCCTATGTTTCAAAATCCCTTCTATTTGCAAGAAAGCTCAGCAGACCCAAACCAACAGCTATATGTTAGTGTGATATTAATTTGTTCAAACTATAATCCTAATTTTGAGATTCCTGATTCCAGAAGAACCTTAAGCACTGCTGAGAGATTCGTGTCCAGAAATGCTTTCAAAACATAAGTGGATAATATGATGATAGAAAAGGAAAAGCAAGTTTGATACCAACACCATTAGATGATGTTGCTCTAACAAAATATTTTGACACGATTTGTTCCACAAACTGAATTATCTGCTGAACAAGCCTTTTGGTCTAAGAATTCTGTGAATTCTTCAGAACCCACACTTTCTATTAGACCCACCAATGTTGAGGTTCCAAAAGAACTTCCTAAAGTCAGCAGGTATACTACGAGTTTGAAAAACTTAAATACCCATCTTGCTAACGTATGATATGGTAATTCAAAGAAAGGACCATACCCCAACTATCACTAGGGTTCGTGTGGGTTTCGAACATACATAAATCTTGTTTATGGATGAAAATAATTCATATTGTAAAAGACTCTGAAGGACTTAATTAGTAACATTCAACCAACAATTGGTTATGAACTATCTGAAGGTCCAAAATTGTCCTTCTATCCAAATGAAACAGGCGTGAACCAACATCGTATTGAGTCAAAAACATTTGAAGTTAAGATGAATCAAGTTTTGAACGAAAATGAACGACTCTTGGAACAAGTGATGAGCAAAGATATTGTGAACTTACTTGTTAATCCTTCTGTAGAGAATGATTTTGTGAATGTGCATGAATGTCAAAAGTGTCTCAAACTTGAGACTGAGCTTCAAACGGATTTTGTTAAAAGGGAAACTTACGATAAACTGTTCAAAAGTTTTACCATTCTTGAAAAACATTGCATCTCTTTAGAAGTTGACACTCAACTTAAACAGGAAATTTTTCAAAGGGAAAATTCTGTTTCAAATCAAAGTGTTCCAAGTTTTGATCAATTGTTTGAATTAAATGAATTGAAAGCTCAGTCCCAAGAGAAAGACACGGTAATTAAGAAGTTGAAAGAGAGAATTAAATCTCTAAGTGGAAAAATGGATAAGGATAAGATCAAACAGGACTTAGAAGAGATTGAAACCATAAATATTGAATTGGATCATAGGGTGACAAAGCTTATTGCTGAGAATGAGCATTTGAAACAGACCTATAAGCAACTTTATGACTCGATTAAACCAGCACGTATTCGATCAAAAGAACAATGTGATGATTTAATTAATCAAGTCAATATAAAGTCTGCGGAAATTTCTGATTTAAATGCTAGTCTTCAGGAAAAGGCTTTGGCAATAACAGCACTTAAGGATGAATTAAGGAAACTTAAAGGAAAATCCCTAGTTGACAATAATGTTTCAAACCACCCTAGTGATCCAGAGTTGCATCAAGTTAATGTGGAACCAATAACCCCCAAATTGTTGAATAAAAGGACAGCTCACTCTGCCTATATTAAGCATTCTCAGGAAGAAGCCGCAGTTCTTAGGGATCTAGTCGATCATATTAAAGCTAATTATCCCTTAGATCCACTCTTAGAATCTGCCTGTAAGTATACTAAACTAATTCAGGAGATGCTTTCTAAAATCAGTAAAACCTGTCCTAGTATCAACAGTTCTGGAGAACAATTAGTGGCTGTGACCCCGATGAACAAAGTCAAAAGAGTTAGATTCACTGAGCCCGTCACATCCTCAAGAAACACAAAAACAGCCCATACCTCAAACCTAGCTTCTAACAAACCTATGTTGTCTTCTACAGGAGTAAAATAGTCTACTAGTGCTAGCGGATCACAGCCTTCAGGCAATACAAAGAAAGATAAGATTCAGCAAACACCAAGTAGTACTCTAAAGAATAAAGTAGAAGCCCACCCTAGGAAAGTTAAATCTAGTTTGAAAAATAAAGACTGTGTTGTTGCACCTAAAGGAACTGCTCATGTGCACCATTCCAAACTTAATGCGAATTATGAACTTAAATATGTTAAGTGTAATGGTTGCATGCTTTCTGATAATCATGATTTGTGTGTTCTTGATTTTATCAACAATGTGAATGCTCGAGCTAAATCTAGATCTGTTAAGAAAAATTCAAAGGGAAAAGTTTAGAAACCAACAGGAAAGGTGTTTACCAATATTGGATATATCTGGAGACCTACTGGTCGGACCTTTACTATAGTAGGAAATGCGTGCCCTTTAACTATGATTACCACAAATACTGAAGTGCCCCTTAGTAAATCATCTGCTCTAGATAATAAAACACCTAAACATGTCGTCACATTGGTTTACTCAAGGAAACCTAGGAAGTCTAAAACTAGTGTTCCTGTTAACAATTATAAGGTTTTTAAATCTGTAACTGCTAACAATCTGGAACCCAGTCAATCCCGGGGATCCATAGTTTCCAATGTTCCATCTTCCTCTCTTGATGAATGCAGGTCGTCCAAATTGTCCTCTGGTATTTGGACTCCGGTTGCTCCAAGCATATGATCGGAGATCGCTATCAGCTCACCAACTTCGTTAGCAAATTCTTAGGTACAATCAAATTCGGTAATGATCATGTTTCAAAGATTATGGGTTATGGAGACTATTAGGTTGGGAATGTTATAATTTCAAGGGTTTATTACGTTGAATGACTTGGGCATAATCTATTCTCTGTGGGACAATTTTGTGATTCCAACCTTGAAGTTACGTTTCGTCAACACACCTGCTACATTCGCAATCTAGAAAGTGTTGATTTATTAACTGTATCTCGAGGGGACAATCTTTATACACTCTCTCTTGGGGATATGATGGCGTCCTCTCCTATCTGTCTCTTGTCAAAGGCCTCTAAAACCAAGTCTTGGTTATGGCATCGTCGTCTCTCTCATTTGAACTTCAGAGCAATTAATCATCTTGCCAGACATGGTCTTGTTCGAGGTCTCCCTAAGCTCAAGTTTAAAAATGACCATTTGTGTTATGCATGTGCTTTAGGCAAGAGCACGACTTAAGATGAAAAGATGAAGCTCCAGCTTTTATTATCAATTTTTTGAAATTGATCCAAGTACGACTTAAGGAAACCGATGAATGGGCGAAAATTGAAGGTAACTCTGCAACAATAGGTATTACAGACCATGCACAAGATCACTTGGGAGATGTGGTGTATGTTGAGTTACCTGAAGTTGGGACAGCTGTTACCCAAGGTAGCGGTTTTGGTGCAGTTGAAAGTGTTAAGGCTACTAGTGATATTAACTCTCCTGTTTCTGGCAAAGTGGTGGAAGTCAATCAGGAACTCAGCACCTCACCTGGCTTGGTAACTCATCTATCACTCATATTTGTTCCAGTTTTACTGAAATGTACACAAAATGTTAAGGGTTTCAAGTACAAGTTCTAACACGGGTGAGCTAGGCAGGTTTGTCAAAACTGGTTTGGGTTACTGTTGTATAGAAGTACTCGTCAAAATGGTTTTATCTGGAAACAATTTTTGTGGACTTCAATTTTTTTGTAGATCATAGATGCATTAAATTAGGAAAAAACAACATTCTATTAAATGAGTTCAGATGTTAATTGCAGTGAAATTAGACTTTTGGTAACTTTCAACCTGAATGATCCGTTCAACCCATTTGACCCGTTCTAACCGTTTGGCTCATAATGCAGATAGACCTAATGATAAGTAAATTGGCCGGGATTGTCATCTCTAATTTTATGCTATTTGTGATTTGTTTGGCCCAGTACATGGAAATTGCATGGTTCTTTTCTTTTAAGGTTGGAAATTTTATAGAAACTCCACCCCAAACAAGGAAAGGGGGAAAGGAAAATTGCATGGTTTAATGCAAGTCGGTGACTGAAACATATACTACCCCCGTCCCATATTTATTGTCCACTATTCGATTTCGGGTTGTCCCAAATTAATTGTTCACTTGATAGAGAAGTTAGTTTGAGTAACATATTACCCTCACTTTTGAGAATTATTATTACAAAGATTAGAAAAAGTTTTAAATTAATTAGTTAACGGTAAAACTGTCATTTCGCAAAAAGTAAGACATAGAAAGTTGTAATGATAAGCTATTTTTTTTTTTTGTGGACAATAATTTTAAGGCGGAGGGAGTATATGTTTTGGTCCTTTTAGTATAGAACAAAATAAGCTTTACCCATTTAGCACAGCAGAAGTATAAATCTGGCTATAGTTTTCATGAATTTATTTTAATTCTAGCCATATAAAAGAGTACTATTTTATTCTCACCTAAACCTAATGCAGTAAGTATATTAATATTTGTGCTCATATTAATGTTTTTTCTCATAAGGGAAATGTGTTTGAAAATGACGGTCTTTGGCCGAAAAGTGAGACTAATGGAAAAAAAAAATTAAGATTCATGAGGCCTAGTAATATATCAACTCTATAATGAAGTGATAACAATTATTTTACTTATTAGTATAGGACAGTGTCATAAGAAATTCGCATTCCATAAAGGGGAATGTTGCAAGTTTCATGTGGACGACAGTGTGAAATACAAGCATAGGTAACTTTTTTTTTTGCGGGTAAAGGGTTACCCGATAAAGTATATTAATCACCGAAAGATAAGTGCAATGGAATGTGGCTGGGTACCACATTAACCTCAAGCCGTGGCTTGAACTACTACACATCGATTGTGACAGGCCACAAACGAAACTAATCTAGACAAATGAAAGCATACATGACATTCGACAAGCAACCATACAATCTAAAAGTTCGAGGGAGGGCATCCCATTCCCCATAGTGAGAGACATGGGCTTAGAACTCTCGAAGTAATACTTGAATCAGAAAGTAACAAGCTTGAGAGGCGAACTCCGTAGTCATGAACTAATTCACGTATCTCCTCAAGGCCGATCTACTATTTCTTTTTAAACAAACTGTTATTACCTTCCATCCTAAAAAGTAAAAGCGCTGCAAATAACATCTTAACCCACTACAATCTAAAATAAACGTATATATTTGCATCGAATGAACCACATCGCAATATCATCCAAAACTGGAGGAACATGTTCCATTCCAGCCAAGTTGCGGATGTAATTCCAGACTTTGGAAGAGTAGGAGCATTCGAAGAAAAGATGTTCATGACTATCTTGTTGAGAGCCACAAAGAGAACATCGAAGTTGAGACACATCAGTTTGTGCATCCACGTCCCAAGGCCTAAGCTTATACTGCGTTTTGAGGCATCTCCTCATAACCAACCAAATATGAAATGCATGCCTAGGAGATGCCATAGCGAAAACCAAAAGTATATTGATAACCACATAAACTAGTTGTCCCCGCTGTCTAATACCTCCAAGCACATTTTACCGAAAAATCAGAAAGATTACCATTTAGATCACACCATCTCATGCTATCATGCCGAGATATGTCAATGTTTGGGGCTGCAATAAGGGCATGATTTGGCGCTTTGATAGCATGGTTTCTGGGCCACTCCAAGCCCGGTCTCTATTAAATCAGCAACCCCACAATCATGGAGGGTTACAGGCCCTCTACTAGTAATATATCCTATGCGATAATAACTACTAAGGAGGCATTGTAACTCCACATATCATGCATAAAGACGCCTTTAGGCCATTACCAATATGCATCCAAAAGAAGGGTATGAAGTTGAAGTAGCTTGCGCCAACCCCAACTCATATCCGCTTTAGAACGGACATCCCAAAACGTGCGCCCACGAAGTTTGTAAGTGTGAACCCATCGAACCCACAAAGACTCTTTAGAAGAGACAATATTCATATATTAAGATACCCCCTTGAAGGCAAGAATAAATACTCAAGACTCACTAAACCAAGCCACCTTCAAGTTCCGGAAGAAAATGTCATCCCAAGCAAACTTTCGCTTTATCACGCTTATAATCACCATTAACACCACAAGAAGCCCCTTATAAGCTGTTGGATATCAAAAACAATGCCCATAGGAATGACAAGAACTGACGCCCAATAAACTTGCATGGAAGAAATGACCGACTTACAAAGTTGAAGTCTGCCCGCAAATGGTAAAGATTTATTCTTCCAATCTCCTATCCGGTTCCGAGCTCTTTCAACAAGAACTTTACAACAATCCTATTTAAAAGCCTAGAAGATATGAGAGGAACACCAAGATATTTAGCCGGGAGCTTACCTTCGGAAAACGGCATAATGCTAAGAATGACATTCTTAACGTGAGGCACCACATTGCAAAAGAAGGCCATACTCTTAGGAATGCTAAACATGTTTGAATTCGTCAAGAGAATCCATAATAACTCTAGCCGACTCCACGTCCCCCCGAGCAAAGATAAAAAGATCATCAGCAAAACACACATTGATGATCCAACTCCTCACAATGGTCATGATAACGGAAAGTATCAGACAACTAACTCACTATTTAAGAGATAAAGACAGAATTTCTTCCATAACCAAAGTAAAAAAGATAAGGAGAAAGAGGATCACCTTGACGTAACCCTCTTTTACCTTTAAAGAATGACCATGAATATTACCATTAATGTTGATAGAAAACGAAGCCGATGTAACACATGCCATGATCCATTTGATCATAACATGATGAAAGCCAAATCTCTTAAGAATAGTGCCCAAGAACCGCCGGTCAACCGTATCATACGCTTGCTTTCTGGATATCCACCTTAAAAGCGCATCTAGGAGGGCCTCTATCACGGTGATAGTTGTGCATAAGCTCCTGAGTGATAAGAATATTATCTGAATATTATTTGATATACGTCTACCTGGAACATAAGCTTTTCTCACTTGACAACCTCTTTTGATCCCTCCATTATACGATTAGTAAGAATCTTACTAATGCATTTGTAAATAACGTTGCAACACGAAATAAGACGATAGTCATTGACTTTAAGAGGAGTGGAATGCTGCAAGTTTTATGTGGACGGAGAAGTACATATTAGTAACTTGGAATTTGTTTATTTATAATTTTATCAAGTTAATTTTAAACTCTTAAATATAGTTTTAATTATCTGCGTGATCTCACTTCGTTTATGGATGACAATTTTAGGAAAGTAGAAGTTAAAGATTTGATGCTATCATCCAACTTAAATATCAAATGAGTTATTTACTAATCTATCCATGAAATGAAAAATCCACAGTTATACAAGAGTCGTGTGATTATGTTATTATATTCAAGTCCCACTCATTATGGTGATTTGTGTTTCTATTATGTCACTGTTCTCGTTTCTCGAAAGCTAATTGAATTAATAAATGATCACAGGTGAACGGAAGCCCATATCATAATGGATGGATTATGAAAGTGGAGATGAGCAACACTGATGAGGTAAAATCTCTTATGGACTGTGATCAATATTCTAAATTCTGCGAAGAAGAAGATAATCACTGAGCTAACAAGATGTGGTCCACCTAAAATAATAATCTATGGTTCAAGTTTAAGATTGCTAATTGCAGTTTTCTTTGGAAAAACAATGTGGTTATAGTTGGGTTTTCATTTTATTTTATAAAAATGTGTTGGATTCTTGAATACATATTGCACAACTCGCGTCTTCATATTGGTCTCACAAGCTATGCGTCATTGACCATATAGGAACCCTATGCATCGTTTGTTGAAAAGACGACAACAATGGCATGTATTCCCTTGTCACGGCTTAAGCACCTCTTCAAGGCAGAAAATGAATCCTAACAGTGGAAGATGGTAAAAGGGTATAGCACTAGGAAAATGGTACTGATTATTGGGAAATGAATGATAGAACCTAGGGGTGACTGGCTTTCTGTGTTTCATGAAAAATAATGCATTTAAACCAAAACTGAACCAAATTGATTAAATTTTGGTTTAAATTGAACCGAAAAGAATTCGAATCGGTTTCGGTGAAAACCGAAAGACCACAATTTGTTTGGTCTGTGTGTTTGGATGTTTGGAAAAAAGAGGTTTTTCACCGCGCTCCGCAACGGAGCGCGGAGTTTTACGTTAACGGAACGGTAACCCAAGGACCATTTCCGTATAGTAAGTTAGTCATTAAGGACTAACTTTGCAAATGACCGATAACCCCAAGACTGTTTTCGTAAATTGTTTTTGCAATTTTTTACAAATAGTCATTCGGATAGCGTTCCGATGCAAAGTTTAATCATAAAGACTACTTTGCAAACGCAAACCGACTAACCTCAGAAGGACTATTTCGAATGTGAAAAAAATCGTTTTGGTGATTTTATTCAAAAAATAAATAAATTTAAACTCACATATTTAATAAAATCGTAGCTCGTATATCCGAAGCATTGCAACATAGAGCCGTTTTGTTCGCAATTTGAGAAGATCTTTTCAGTGGCGATATGTTTTTTACGAATGACTGATAATATAAAAATCCATATTTGATAAATAAAGTTTATTATATATAAAAAAGCCGTAAATAGGTAAAAGTTAAAGGTTGTTTTAATAACTTCTCGCATGGTTTGAGGATGAGTTTTGTAAGTATTTTTTTTAATATTAAACTGCGTTGAGAAACATGTAAATTTTTATTTTAATAATAAAAGTGCACTATTACCTAGCCAATACTGGCTAACGAGGTTCGTAGCCCGCGCGCTGCCACGGAGCGCGTCGAGCTAATTTTGCAACGGACCAATAATCCAAAGTACTATTTGTCAGTCATTGGGACCAACATTGCAACGAACCGATAACCTCAAGGCTAAAATAGCAGATTCCGTAGTACTTAAAAATCTATATTTAAACTTCAACATTTGGTATAAAAGGTATATTAAGATGAGAAACATTGCAATATTGGCTCGTTTTTTCGCAAGTGACAGTTTTTTTTTTTTTCAGTGGCTTTCTTTTTTGGGGATAAATCGATAGATATGGGCGCTCCATATATAATAAGTGTTTTTGACATTACCTATTTTGACCATTTACTTTTTTATGATTTTTTAGCTCAAATCATTTTACCACCATTTACTGTTATTTAAAATTTCATATGTTATCTATTTAATTTGTTAATTGATGGTGGCTAACGTTTTTGCTTGGAGGTCCATCATTGTAAATAACTATTTTGGCTTCATTGTTCTTCGAAAGCCTTCTTTTAAGATCATCGGTTTGATTTTCAAAAAGGACAACCTCATCAAGTTTGGTTTTCAGATTTGAATATAAAGTTGAAAATCACCATATTATAATACAAAGCCAAAGAACTAGATCTTTTGATTTAACATATGTCTCGATCTATTTTTTTCCAATAAATAAAACTATCACTTTCGAAAAGTGTGATCTTGCATAGATTGCCCTTCCTAGATATTTGTCAATCTATAGAACGATCCAAACTTTAAATACCAATATATTTTTTGAAAAATCTTAATTGACCATGCACCTGATACCAATTGTAGAAACTAGAAGGGGGGGGGGGGGGGGTTTAATAGTTTACTGGATAAAATGGAATGGTTGTTTAAAACTTTACTTTGAAAATAGTAAAAATTCAGATTTATATGTCAATCAATCAACAAATGAATCACAACTACAATATCTAAGTATAATGAACTAATTCAAACAATAACACTAAAGAGATAGAGAAAGAAACGATCAAACCAATACAGCCAAAGATTTAATTAGTTCGGTAACGAAGCACCACTTCGTTCCTACACACTCCCCAAGTACTCCACTCGAAGATTTCCCATGTCAACAAGCACCATTTAGGCGAGAAAACGTTTACACGTCTCTTACTTTTTTTTTTCCGACCATAAGCTAGATGTCGAGTCCTAAGCTTAAGCTAGAACCAATCTAAGACTTCACAAATCTTTAAATACTCCATGATATATAACCCTTGGATTGACACACAATCCAAATCACACCAATACACAATTTACACTATTGGATCTACACTCAATCCAATTTACACAACAATACAAAGTAAATGTAATGAAGATATGCGATCTTGAGGAGGAAGAGAGAGATCACTTGATAACAAATCGTATGTAGAAGAATACGATTGTTCTTCTCTTGCACTTGATTAGAAGAAGAAGAAGGGAGGAAGAAAGAATTAATCACTTGGAAAAAAAGAACAAGATATGTTATTGATCAATATATGTGTTTTAGAAATAAAGGAAGAAGAGAGTATTAACATATATGAAAAAATTCGGGCAAGAGCTTCTGTTTTTCAAGGGGTGGCCCATATTTTATAGGCACAAAAAGGAGCCGTTGTACTGACGGCGGTCCCTTAAAAATAAGGGGCCTGCCATGCCAATAAGGATGGCCCGCCGTAGACTAAACGCTTCCCTTATTGTCTTTTTTGTGGTAATGTGATATCTGTTTTAAGAACCTTTCATTTTGTGGGGGGGAAAAATCTGATTTCAAATTAAATAATTTAATAAAACATTTCTTTTATAAAAAAATATTTTGTGTTTATATTTTTGTAAAAATACTTTTGTAAAAATGTAAGGTTTAGGAAATAAAAATTATTTTCTTGATCACTAATCAGTTTATGATTTGTTAATATTCATAACTTAAGTGATTTAAACTTATAAGGGAATTTTACGATAAGTAATTTATAAACGTTTAATATTATCGAAAACGTTTTCATATTTAGTTATTATCAAAACAACGAGAGTCAAAAAATATAAATAACGTTTTTAGACATACTTTGTATAAACAACTCTCCTTTTTTGATGACAAAACACTAACACAATTTAGTATAAAATTTGGAAAGTTAAAATTATTTAATGAGTTAAATTATAATTTCTCCCCCTTTTGGTCAGAATCCAAAAGGATGATCGTCGAGTTGTAGTAGAGAGAAAGAAATCGACGATTAAAGACTCCCCCTTGCTGAATGCCCTCCTTTATCGGAGTGTCGTGGTCCACCAAGTGATCGATCATAACGATAGTGTTTGTTTCTACAAAACAAGGTTTAAAAATACAAGTAGCAACCAACATAAGCATGACAATTAACTAACAATTAACACCTATGTCTGTAAATAACAAAAAGAAAAATAACATTTCCACCACTAAGAAATCATAACAATACACAACCAACTAATACAGTTCAAAGCAAAATAAAACTAATCAAAAATACAATATAAGGAGAAACATAAATACTACATAAGTCTCTTAAATGATTCATGAGCATAGAGAATGACTTTTTAAACAAAAATGTCTTTGGATTTTCCATTATTAACCATTTGAAAAAAGAACTATGTGAGGTGGAAAATGTGTTGTGAAGGCGGTGGTTAGAAGATACTCGAAATGAGCAAACATGAATGTTCAATTCATCTCGAAGGATTAAATTAGAGGTTGCGGTTGTGGAAACCAACAAAAACCAGTTGAACCAGATAGTCATGGAAGTTGTAGTAATTTAATCCCCCATGAAATGAGGTTGAGTGGGTGGTAGTGATGGTGAAAGGTTTACTTAAGAGATTTTCAAGAGGTGTGTATTGGTGATAATGATAAGTGATATCCAAAGAAGAAGGCATGAATGTTGAGGATTAAAGACTAGGAGGACATCCAATTATGTTCCTCTACAAGCAAAGGGTTCAAAGGTAGATGTGCGGTTTGGTTCATTTGAGGAAGTAGTTGAAAATTGAATTTTTATATAGAAAAGAAAGAAGATCTAATATCTTGGCTTGAGGAGTTTAATTTGTGAATTGATTTTTGATGGTGCAATTGAGGAGTTGACAGATGAAAAAAAGAGGTGGTATAGAAGGGTGTAGTGGATTATTTTACTTCATCACTAGAGATGTTGACAAATAGTTTAGTCTAGAGGGATAATGGTTAGTTTGAATTTCCTTGGAAGGTTTTGAAAAAAGAAGTAATTGTTGAATTCATGTTAGATTTGGTTAGGAATATTAAGATGATAGGAAATAAGAGGAGTTCAATGATTTAAGGTGGAGAAGTAGATTCAAGAGAAGGCATGGGTTCGAAGATTTTGAGATCCAAAAAATGTTTAAACAAAAATCAGAATCCAGCTAGCCTAGATGGGATAGTGGTCAACTGCACAGAAATTCAGGAGGTCACAGTGAAGAAATCCGTGACCTCTGATGGCGGTCCCATAAATACCCGGCGACCCAAATATAAAGAAGGGGTGGTAGTATTTTAATGTGGTCAATTTTTGTAGATGATGGGAATTTTACTAGTTTTTTCTGTGAAAACCTATAGAAAACATTTACCTATTTTTGCAGTAAATTCTATTGATCATCATGAATCATCTAAGCCATAACAATCAAACATGTAGGACTAAGCATTCTAAATTCAATTCAAGAAAGCATACAAGTTGACAAGTTCATAAGCATGCATAATATATTAAACATAACCAAGGTGTATTAGAGTGCATGCAAGCATAGGTTTAGGATGATAAAATCGAATAATCATCCAAGGTAAGTGAATTT
Organism: Tanacetum coccineum; assembly: GCA_026074375.1. NCBI lineage: Eukaryota > Viridiplantae > Streptophyta > Magnoliopsida > Asterales > Asteraceae > Tanacetum > Tanacetum coccineum. The sequence continues at coordinate 82,330 of BQNB010000671.1, read as the reverse complement.
AATCCAGGTACTAAGTTTACTACAGATGGCAAAAGATCAAAATCTAAGCTAGTAGATTAATAAATAGTATAAAAAACAAGATTTAAAGCAATTTTTCTCATGCTGCTCACATTTCTTCATGATCCTCCAAAACCTCGTAAGACTTTTTTCCCTATTGACCTTTTTACTCCGCCACGATCCTTCTCGTAGTTGTACTTGACGGTTGAATGAGTTTCGGTTTAGACGGTGTAAAATGGTTCAAGATCCGGGTCAATGTTAGGGGAGTTTGAAAAACATGAGGAACTTGATTGGTTATGGGAAATCACATAACGAGATGGAGAGGAGTGCTTGCACTGAGGTCCCTTCAACAATTCCCATCGTCATCAATCAAACGTTGAGAATGAGATGTGATAGGTTGAACGAATGCGGAAGACGAAGAAGTGTAGTGCCGACCTTATTTCCAAGCCGACAATCCCTTCTTGGTTTCAGCTCTATTTGACGCCAAAAAGATTCATGACACATCGTACAAGACATAAGACTCGTTTTACAACTCGGGATATTCATTAATGATGAAATTATAAACAAGCTAGTTAATAAATAGCATACCATAAGGGAAGAATAAATCTAGCTCTTAGTACCCACTCCATTCGTTACTTGTGCCATGAAGTAGGCAAGATTGAATTTTTCGGAGTGTACGGCACAGTAGAGCATAAAACAAAGACACGCGGGAACATGATCCCGATTACCCCCAGATAAAATACGTTTTCCCGGATGATTTCCTCTAAAGGTTTCAAAGTTGGTATGATTTCACGAGTGAGAATTTGATAATCAAGACATCAATCTCTTCCTCATACGGATGTGACATACTTGTACCTTGCTCGATTAATTCCGATAGACGAAATGATGTCCTCGATGGAAGGATTGATTGGTTTAGATAAGGACCATCCTTAGGGCATACCATATACCAACTCATCGTGTGTCCACCCTATCGGTAAAAGACACGAATATCTCCTTTCACACGGAACTCAAGAATTTGAACAAAATTTTCAAGAGAGTAGGAGAACAGTTGATTTTGAATTACAAATTCGACAAACATTTGACCTTCATCGGAATAACTCAAACGATATTGACTATAAAACTCGAGAATAAAACGAGGACAGACTTGTTCATTGATTTCAAGAAGACAACATCCAATTTCTATAGTAACTGAAACAAAGACCTAACATAGTATAGAACCAGTGAAGTTATTAAAACCACCTGACCCTCGTGAATGTAACGTTCTTCAAGGTTTCTTAGTTTTTATTTTATTGGAGAACGGAATTCATGTGACATTAAATAGGGATATAGTGTCTATTATTGAATATTTTGGTTAAAAAAAAAAAAACAAAAAAAAAAAAAATTTTATGTAAATCTTCAGAAGATTTGCGAGGCATTGTCACCTAGAATAAGACAACCAAGATCGATAATATATGAATGTATTTTTACTTGTATAAAGTGTTTTGAGTTTGCGCATTTGTGTTCCTATATTCAAACATGTGAGTAACGATTAACACGACCTAAAATATTAGATCCTAAGAGTTAACCCAAACGCCCCTTAATTTGATTTTGCTCATCCAAACAAACGATAAAATGCATAGAATTATGCATCCGAAAATTGATCATGAGATCATTATGCATGTGTTTGAAAATGTTTTTGGTTTTTATTAACAATGCATAACAACAATTTTATTATGTTCCTAACGTGAGTGATTTAAAAATAAAATTGGGGTTTTGGTTCGAAATCAATTTTTCTACAAACTTACTAATGTGTGCAAATCCAATGTCTACGGAAAACAATCAGATGTACAATGTATCCTAGTAAGTTTATAATTGAACAAAATTGAAGAAAAAATAAAAATCCCTAATTTTATTTTTTAGTGTTCATAAATGAACCCAAGACTCAAATTGAAAGAAAATATGTGAATATTACTTACATGTGATCTTTGAGAAGTTTAGGAAATGAACTATTGGTGATTGATTGACTCTTCAATTAAGGATTTTATGGTTGATTCGAGTTTGGTATGTTTTTGGGTCGTGTTCGTCACAACCTATCAGTTAAGGGGGTGTTTTGTTTTTTTGTGTATTGAGAAAATTTGACTAAGTGTTCATATTTGGGTCATGTTGATGGCGGTCCCCATATTAAACCGCGGTCCCAATATATTAGGGTGCCTCCTATATGGGGGCCGTCCTCAGATCAATGATTTTAACTTAATAAATTTTGACCTAAAATTTTACGAAGAGGAGTGACTTTTAATTGCATTTCGCGAATAAACATGCATTTAAAGTACATCCGATGAAGTATTTTTAAGTTTGTCACTACACGGAATGAACACAACTAGAAGTTGAAACATAATAAATAGAAGCACTAATATGATTTTATGGAATGTGTTCCATCATACTAAAACCAAGCTTAGATAGATAAAACGATTCAACGTTTAAGGGTTTTATTAAGATAATCTGCGATGTTTACTACGTGACGACAACTAAACATTTTCGTATAGAGATATGACATATCTGGACATTATGCACGAATAAAGTGTGACTAATTCGATGTGGTTTGTTACAGAGAATGTTGCACACGTGTTTTTTGCAAAGGCTCAATCGCGCCTTTGATGTCCACATGATTGGGATGTCAATCGAGTCGTGATACGCGTATACGAAGAGAGCTCGTTTCATCAAAGTTGCTTGTTGACATGTCCTTTCCGGCGCTTAAACGAAGGAAGTACGTATTCCCGTCTACTTTATAGAGTAAATAGCAAGAAGCGTTTGTTTACTTCGAGAACAAATATGTCAAAACAACATTCCACGAACGTACAAAAACGACTAGTGCTCTTTCGGTCCACATAATCTCCCGCATGATCAGATTCGCAAATACTAACGGTTATCTAATGCCGTCCCCCATAGGATACCATAATCCTAAGTGCAAAGTGCATATAATGTATCGTAAGATAAGTCATGAAATACCGCTTCAAGGTGAGATAGTTTTGGGAGCCTCTTGGAAGCGGGCACAAAGGCATACACTAAACATGATATCGGGCCTACTTGCCGTTAGGTATAATAAACTACCTATCAAGGCCTCGATACTTATAGTACTATCTACCTGACTCACACTTTTTCATCTTATGAATTTAGTATCGGAGGTACATGGGTTTCTCATTGTTTAGTATTCTTCTAGTCCAAATTGTCATAGCATTCTTTAATATATTTAGACTGGTTAAAGAATATATCATCTTCTATTTGTTTAATTTGTAATCCAAGGAAGAAGTTAAGTTCACCCATCATGCTCATCTCGAACTCGTCATGCATGATTTTAGCAAATTCACCACAACATTGTCTTGACAATCGAACTGAATATGATGTCATCGACAAAATATGAACATTGAAGAGATTCTGACTTTTATTCTTAGTAAAAGTGGTTATTCTACCATTCACATTTTTATGATCATGTTTAAATAAGGAAAGCTTTTTAATCCTATCATACAACTTAGGTGCTTGTTAAGACCATATAAAGTTTTCTTTAATTTATAAACATGATTTGGTTTTTCAAAATCAATGAATCCCGGAGGTTGCGCCAAGTATACCTCCTCATTGATAAAACTGTTCAGGAATGCACTTTTTACATCCATTTGGAATAATTTAAATCCTAAGGCTTCAAAGATAGCTAATAATATCCAATATAGATTCAAGTTCAAAGCAACATGTGGCAAAAGTTTCATCATAATCAATGCCCTCTTGTTGGTTGTAACCTTGAGCAACTAACCTAGCCTTATTTCGAGAAACAATACCGTTCTCGTCTAACTTATTTCTAAATACACACCCACTTAGTTCCTATAATTTGTCATATCTTAGGTTGTGGAACTAACTCCCAAACGTCGTTAGCAATGAATTGATTTAATTCTTCTTGCATGGCGACTATCCAACTTTCATCTCCTAATGCCTCATTCACATTCTTAGTATCTATAGTTGATATAAAACAAAAGAAGTTACTTTGGTTTTGGGCTTGTGACCTAAGGGTTCTTTGGTTAAGGTTTTCTATGACATTTTCTAAAGGATGGTTCCTAGATTCCTTAATGTTGACTAATTTCCTCGAACCTCGTAAAGTTTTCATCCATGATGTCGTATTTACTTCCAAGATTTTTTCTTTTTTGTCGGTGACCTTAATTGCTTCTCTTCATCTAAGTCCATCATACCACCTAGGGTGATGACTTAGAGGGTGGATGATTTCATCGAATGTCACGTTAAGTGATTCTTCGACTTTCTAGTGTGTTTGTTTAGGATGATGTGAGCTTTGCTATTTTGAGAATAACATAGAAAGACACCTTCTTATGACTTTGGGTCAAACTTGGTAAGGTAGTCTTTTGTTTTCAAAATGAAGCACTTGCTTCCAAACACTCTACAATAATCCAACGTAGGTTTTCTACCTCTTAAGAGTACATAAGGTGTTTTTCCTAGAATAACTCTAATGAGAATTCGGTTGAGAATGTATGTTGAAGTATCTACGGCGTTACACCAAAACTTTTGTGGTAACGATTGCTCGTTCAACATGGTTCTACTCATTTCCTGAAGTGTCCTATTTTTTCCTTTCAACCACGCCATTTGGTTGAGGAGTGCGTGGAGCCGAGAAGTTATGAGTAATACCATTGGCATTACAAAATTCTCCAAATTGCACTTCGTTATCAAATTCTCTACCGTGGTCGGTTCTTATTGACACTATTGTGCATCCTAATTGGTTTTAGATTTTCTTACTAAATGTTTTGAATTGATCGAAAGCTCATTTTTTATTCTTAAGAATCTAGTCCAAGTATACCTAGGAGTAAGCCATCTACTATTACTAATGTGTAGCGGTTTCCTCCGTAACTCCGTACAGCGGATGGACAAAAAAGATCCACATGGAGAAGTTCTAAGCATCTAGTCGTTGAGACTATGTTCTTAGCTTTGTGACTAACGTGAGCTTGTTTTCCAATTTTGGCAAGCAACAAAAAAGTGTGATCAAACCTAAGCTTATGAAAAGTTCTAACTAATTCTTTAGAAACTAACGATTGAATGAGACGCATATTTGCGTGACCCAATCTCCTATGCCATAATGTGGAGTTTTCATCAATCGTTTCAAACATATTTTTACTTTTGGATTATATCCTAATTTCATCACTATACAAGCCTTTCTTCCTAATCCTCTTCCTATGACTTTAACAGTCCTTAAGTGATTTGACTATCAATCAGAAAAAGTTTACTCTACATTTATTATCACATAATTGTCACATCCTTAGCAAGTTAAATCCTAAATAATCAATATGTCTAACATTATCTATTTTGGAGAGTCATTAGAAATCGAACCTATGCCATATGATGTTAACGCAAGATTACTAACCAAAATGGACGTTACCAATCAATTGCATGCCTTGTAAGTGGCGAAAAGCTTTCGATTGCCCGTCAACATATGTTTAGAACATCCGCTATCCTTGATCCATTCGTCGGGCTCCAAGTCGACTCCAAGGCATATCTATTTATATAAGATAATAACTCAAACATTTGGTCCCCAATATCTCATGGGTCCAAAGTTGTTAGTGCCAAACATCCCTTGCATTTGATGCAATTGGTTGGGATGTGAGAATGGAAGACACATTTCCCATGGCATGTAACTTTGATGTGGAAAGTTGTTCCAAGTTACAGGAAAGCCATGAGGTTGGTTTTGTCGACCAACATGTCTTTTTGGTTGCGGTGTTTTAGGACGAGAATAATTATTATTGACTCTTCTAGGAGGTGGAGTTTTTGATCTAAAATTGGGTTTTGAAAATCCAACTCCGGGTTTTGACAATGGCTTATAGAATTGTTTAACTTCATTGTCACTAGCAACATGAATTTTGACTTTGTTTACAATTATGTGTTTTGGTCTAGGACCCAAAATAGATTTTTGAAAAGACATAATTTTCTCAGATCCAGGCGTTGCTGGTGGCAGTCCCATAATTATTTTGGGGGCCGCCTAGTCATATTAGGGGCCACCCATATTTATGGGACCTCCATCAGAAGACGTCTTTTTCTAAGCTTTCACAAATTTTATTTCCTTAGTTCCACTAGATGATGCTTCAAATGAATTAAACCCTAAACCTAATTTATCACCGGAGGGTTTTTGATTACTTAACATTTCATTTAAGCAATGTGTACTCTTTTCAAATTTGTTTAATCTAGTAGATTCTTCTTTGAGTTTTTCATTCTCAATTTTAAGTGTATGACACTTTGCACAATCAAGATTAACTCCCTTGTTTTTCTCGAGTGTGGACAATTTATCTTTTAATTCTCTAAGCTCATTTTCTAAATTATTTCTAGTAGCTTTTAACCTTTTGTTCTTAGTGATTATCTTTAAACTCATTTTGCATAATTTATCATATTCATTGTCTAAAGCTAAATCACCAATTGATGAATTTTCATCACTGAAGTAGGAGGATTAGGAACATACCTCACTTGATGCATGAGCTACGAGACACGTTTCATTTTTGACCTTCTCATCATCTTCTTCACCGCTATCGCTCCAAGAGCCTCTGACAAAAGCTCTTTCGTTCTTGTCTTTCGGTGGTTTTGGACATTCTCCAATAAGATGATTCGGGTCGCCGCATCTAAAGCATTTTCTATCACTTTTACCGTTCTTGTCATCACGGCTTCTTTGGAACGTCTTTTTGTCGTTCTGAGGTTGTCTCACAAATCTACCTCTTCTTTTAAAGAACTTCTTGAAGTCTCTTACCGCCATGGCGTACTCTTCGTCTTCACTACCGGAAGTTGAACACTCTTCATCACTAGATTCTTTCTTAGCCTTTAAAGCAATAGATTTCCTTTCAACTTTTTCTTTGACTATTTTGGAATCTTTCTTGATGACCATTTCGTGAACTTTGAGGTTCCCGATAAGCTCATCAAGAGATAGTGATGTTAAGTCTTTCGACTCTTCAATTGCCGTGACCTTTGCTCTCCATTTAGGATGTAGAGCCCTAAGAAACTTCCTTACGTAGTTTTTGCTAGAATAACCTTCATCAAGAGCTTTAAGACTAGTAATAATAGTATTAAATCTAGCAAAAGCACTATCTATAGATTCGTCTTCGGAAATAACGAATTGTTCATACTGTTGAACCAAAAGGTCGATCTTATTATCTTTGACTTGGCTATTACCTTGATGGGTGATTAACAAGTTTTTCCAAATTTCTTTTGTCGTATTACACATAAAAATTCTTTCATATTCTTTTCTAGGCAATGCATTGTAAATAACCATTTTAGATTCATTATTTTTCACAAGTTTCTTTTTTAGATCATCGGTTTGTTTTTCAAAAGGGATAACCTCCTCTAATTTGGTTTCCAAATTTTGTACAATAGGTTGAAAATCACCATCGGTAATAACATGCCAAAGATCTAGATCTTTTGATTTAACATATGTCTCAAATCTAAATAAAACTATCACTTTCAAAAAGTGGTGGTCTTTGCATAGATTGCCCTTCTAGATATTTGTCAGAATCCATAGATCGATCCAAGCTTTAAAATACAATATATTTTAAAAATCTTGAGTGTCCTTGCTTTGATACCAATTGTGGAAACTAGAAGGGGGGGGGGGGTTGAATAGTTTACACATTTGTTTTACGTTTTAAAAGTTTACTTTCAAAAATGTTTAGATCCGAGTTATATGTTTAACCAATTCGCAATATGAACAAACAATAACTATCTAAACTAAAACTAGATAACTACAATAATAATGTAAAGAGATAAGGAAAGAAACAACCAAACCAAGACACCAAGATTTTATAGTGGTTCGGCTATGAAGCACCTCTTCGCCCTACTCCACTCCCCGAGTATCCGACTCGAGATTTCACTATGTCAACAAGCTCCCTTTAGGCGGAGAAAACCGTTTACACGTCGCTTACATTATTTTCCGACACTAAGCTAAATGTCGAGTCCTAATCTTAGCTAGAACCAATCTACTACTTCACAAGATATACACACTCACAAGATCTACACTATCGGATCTACACAATATCTGAATCACACAAATACACAAGATAAATACAATAGAGGTTTGGTACTTAGAAGAAAAGAGGAGAGATCACTAATTAACACTTTGTTTCTTGATGAATTCGAGTGTTCTTCTCTTGCACTTCAATGAGATTGAAGAGATGAGAAGAAGAGATTAGATCACTTGAAACAAGATCTAAGTATGTTAGTGATCAAGAGTTTTAGTGAGAGAAAGAAGTTTTAGAGAGAGAAAGAAGAGACTAAAAAATTTCGTGCAAAGAGGAATGATTTTCAGCAAGGGGTGGACTAGTATTTATAGGCATGGAAATATAACGGTAACTGGCGGCGGTCCCGGCGGTCCCATATATATAAGGGGGCCGCCAGTAGACTCCGCTCCCTTTTTGTCTTTTTGTGGGGAAGGTTGTATCTGGTGTAGAAGCTTCCGTTTTGGGGGGAAAATTTGAATTTCAAAATTTAAGTTTTTAATAAAACTTTTCTTTTAATTAGAAAATATTTTGTATAATTAATTTTGTGAAAATCTTTTGTAAAAATGTAATGGATAAGAGAAAAATATTTTCTTGATCACTAATCATGCTTAATGATTTTGTTTATCCATACCTTAAGTGATTACTAATCTTAGAAATGAATTTCACACTTAATAATTTCGTGAAGTTTAATTTTTATCGTAAACGGGTTTTTACATTGTGTTATTATCAAAACAATGAGAGGTCGAAAAATATAAATAACGTTTTTAGACATTATTTGTATTAACACATCCTATCAAAAACTTGAAGAGGGACATCATGCAATTTAACCCATATAGGAATGCGAGTCAATTCTTCTTTCAGCAAGCTAGTAGACACCGACCAATTCTTGAGAATGATCAGAGTGTTACGTATCATCCAAGGACCATTCTCCAAAACAGCTTCTAAACCAGCCTTAAGAATCAAAATTTAAAGAAAAAGAAGCCCTTTGAATTTCATCATGATTTTTTAGGCCCATGTTTTACCCCAGTTGTCCTCGCTTAGTATTAAAACAAGAATACGCCAATCTTTCCAATAAAGTAACCAATCAAAGAGTATGTTCAAGACTTGTACTAACCTTTTCGACAAACTTTACTTGGAATTGAGACAGTTAACATCAATATAAACCGGGGGGGATTCAGCCACCAAGGAATGGGAATATTAGATGCTAACATAGGATGCTCAGTAGTATCTTGCACCAGTAGCCACCAGCGTAGGATTTTGATTGATTGAGGTCCACTGATGCACTATAAGGTCACCTTTGCGGAAACCATACCAGATAGAATAATCATTAGCATTCGGTTCATTGGCGTAGCCTTTGGTGATAATCCTCAAAAGTTGGGACGAGCCTTCGGTATACTAGCAGATTCACTCAAACTAACATACCAATTACAAACAATATCTGTGATCTCTTGACCTTTTTCCTTACTTAGTAATGGCCACAACTCGTGTTTACCCAATTGGAGGTCTTGAACAAAATGATCAATATCCTTCAGAGTATTGAGGGAAACTCTAAACAACTTCGCAACATCATCAATGTTGTAAGTTTGAATATTAGAAGAAACTAAGGTCCATTTATACTCTTATCAAAATTAGTGTTACGGGATACCCCTATATGGCATACTTAGTTGAGTGACATACCGCGTCTCCATATTCCCCGGAGCAAAAACGTGTAGGTTTACTGAATCAACACAACAAACATGGCTATCAGGGACGTCAAATTAGTAAGCATGATAGTAATCGCAAGCTGATTCTCATTTACCCTTTAAGGGGGGGGGCCTTGGAAATAATCATGAGGCTTTCAGTAAGACATCATGACTTATAATCCATTGGTCCTTAGTAGCTTTATGTACCATTTATTAGGGTTGACAAAACCCTAGAAGCCGTACGTGCGTAATTACCACTCGATGAATCCCCTCTACCAGTTAATGACTTCATACGCATAAAGACATCTCTTAACAACGCTGATGAGGTATAGTCTCTCCCGGAACATCCGGACGAAGAAAGTAGCTTAGACATTCCTGCTAAACTAGCACGGACTAAAACCAAAGAAACGCTCTGGAGAAGCTGACTTGTCAAAGGACACGTCATGGTCCGGGAGCCATTATTTGAACTCCAGAAGAAGGCTGTTTTCGTGTCGAAGAACACGTCTGGTCCGGAGTCATTAGCTCCGTCCTAATGCGACGGTGTTAAGAGACACTCCGACAAAGGTATTGTCCTTGTGAAGGACCACTGTCCTTGGAATGACACGCAACCGATAGATCGTACCAAGAGAGAGCCCCACAGTTATGTCTTGTAGTGAATCCCAAATAGTATAAAGGGAGAGATCATTTCCCCAAGACGATACACACAATACCTACTCCGGACCATACTTTCTATTCTTCGCATTTATCTCATACCACCTACTTATTTTACGCTAAGTTGGTCTCGGATTCACCCTACGGCGAGCTAATGGTGCTATTTCTTACTTTTCAAGCTAGGAGTAAGTAGGACTAAGCTCGGTTAGGAACCAGTGAACCTCAACATTTATCACCGCGAGAGGTCACTTTTTACAAGCCGAGCGCTACGTAAATTTACCTCACATTTGGCGCCTTCCGTGGACTCCGGCATCCTAATCTACCTGAGTTTGACGAAAGAGGAAACATGAATGACTGCTAGTCACCAAAAGAAGGGGCCAGAAGGGTAATACTAGAATTCAGGGTGATGGGACACAACCCGTGGTCCGTTGATCCTTTCCGTCCCGGTAAAACTATAGGTACGGGCCACCCCATCTACCACCCTCTTTAGTCCAGCTTAGGAAAACACATCGAGGAGTTCGATTAAAACCTAATAAAAGGCCAAGTTAAAGATGAACCATACCAATTCATCCTTTCGGAGCAATTTTTTGCATCGGCAACTCAACATATGTACAAATTGAAAGAGAAGCTATAGAATGCAAAACCTCAAGCGTAATCGCAAAGGTAATTATAAAAGCATTAAATAGAAAAAAAGTCTGAAAAAAGTGGAGGCAAGTCCGGCTCAGACCATCGCGAATGGATTAGAAAGGATTATACAAGCAGGAAGCGGGCCCCGCGAACAAGCGGGAACAATGGTTGGACAACGAGATATCATTTCCTTCCACTCCAGGGTGTTAGCTGGTCGATTCTCCCATAATTTTTTACTTGAAGCATGATTAAAGGATTTTTTGTCTGAAGGATCTATGTTGACGGAGGAAGCTCTTCCGAAGTTATGTATGAACATTGTTTCCAAAACTTAAGAGCTGAAACAAGGGCAAATCTTAAAGAGTCCAGAACGACGTTGGTGGGATTTTCTGGTGAAGTGAGTTACCCAATAGGAACCATCAACCTAAATGTGATTATAGGAGAATCAGAAAGGCTCTAAACTATACCAATCGAATTTGCAGTCGTTAAAAGTCACTCCCCTTATAACGTCATATTGGGACGAACCGGTCTAAGAAGCTTAGGAGATGTAGCCTCCACTATCCACTCAATGATAAAATTCCTCACCGCCAATGGGATTGCAACAAGGACAACCAAAAAAGAAACCATCCACGAATGCCGAAGGATGGAAGAAGCGCAGGGACCGGCCCTGGAAAGAAGGACCACCTTCCCCTGAATACCAGCACTTGGTTCGGAAGGAACGACCAACACGGGTAGGGAAGAAATTCAAGGGCAGACGAAAGAAGGAGGAGAACCTGAGGATACCGTACAACAACCACCCAACCCACCTGAGAAAGACACTCAAACAGATGAAAAAATTGAGGGAAATGACGAACACCCTGAAAGGCCGCTCGAAAGCAAGCCTCCGGAGAAGGTGGTCATTCATGACGACTATCCGAATAAAACCATCACTATCGGAGGAAACTTGTCGGCTGAGTGTAGATCCAGACTCACCATAATACTACGAAGACATGCCGATGCTTTTGCTTGGACTCCAGCAGACATGACTGGAATTCCCCGCTTCATTGCAGAACATAAACTCAAGACGTACCCTCACATAGAACCGAGGGTGCAAAGGAAACGAAGCATAGCTCCGGACAGAAGAAAAGTAGTAAAAGAGGAAGTAGCAGAATGGCTTATAGCCGGAATAGTTAGAATGGTGCGATACCCTACATGGGTAGCCAATCCTGTTCTAGTCAAAAAACCATACGACAGCTGAAGGATGTGCATCGACTTTAAAGACTTAAATAAAGTTGTCCAAAAGACCTATACCCTCTGCCGGAGATTGAATCGAAGATCGAATCCCTAATGGGGTTCAAATACAAGTGCTTCCTAGACGCCTACAAGGGGTAACACCAATTACAAATGGCCAAAAAGGATGAAGAGAAAACAACATTCCATACCGATGAAGGAGTCTTTTGTTACACAAAAATGCCCTTTGGATTAAAGAATGCCAAAGCAACATATCAAAGGTTGGTCGACACCATCTTTGAAGGAAAAATAGGAAGGAACTTAGAGACATATGTAGATGACATGGTCATCAAGAGCAAGACAGAACCAGAAATGATAAAAGACGTTGAAGAAACATTGTTGACACTCAAAAAGGTGAACATGAAGCTAAATCCTAAAAAATGATCCTTCGGAATGGAGGAAGGCAAATTCTTAGGGTATATAGTTACATCGGAAGGAATCAGAGCAAATCCAGAGAAAACAAAAGGCCGTGGTAAACATGCCCTCACCAAGCAACCTGAAACAAATGCAACGGCTAGGCGACAAACTTGTTGCCTTGCATAGACACCCTCAAAAAGTGTATGAAGAAAAAGGACTTTCATTGGACAATAGAGCCGATAGAAAGGCATTCTAGGAAATGGAAGAGAATGATACGGAGCTACCAACCTTAACGGGCCCCAAAGAAGGCAGAAGTACTCATGGTTTACCTATCAGCGGACAACGAAGCAGTCAACGCGTTCTATTTGTGGAGAGGGGGGGACATAAGAGATCAATACCCCAATCCATTACTTAGCAGAACACTGCTTAGGGTGCTAACTATTACCCACTGATGGAAAAAGCTAGTTTCTAGCACTTAGTAAGACGCTAGACGATTAGAGGTATTTTCAGGCCATACAATTAAGGTTATCACAAACAAACCCATAAGTCAAATATTAAACAATCGAGAAGCAACATGAAGATTGGCTAAGTGGGGAATTGATCTCGAAGCCTATGGCATCAAATACGCCCCAAGAAGCGCGATAAAAGGACCAGTGCTCGCCGATTTCCTAGCAGACACAATGGTGGAGGACAACTCTACACAAGTAAAAGCAAGTGGGCCGAACGATACTTTGACAGAGACAAAAAAAAAATGCCAGGGGGGGGGGGGGGAAAGGCAAGAAGGCTCAGAAACCAAAACACCTAAAAATTTGGGCACCGAAACAGACATATGGAAACTATATACCAACGGAGCCTCCAATGAACACGGATCCGGGGCAGGACTCGTCCTGATAGATCCGGAAGGTGCAGAATATTCCTACGCTCTTCGATTGAACTTCGCCAACTCAAATAATGATGTGGAATATGAAGCGCTGCTGGCAGGTTTAAGAATAACAGCAAAAATGAAGGTCGGAAAGGTGCATGCATTTATAGATTCGAAGTTGGTAGCAAGCCAGGTGAAAGGATCATATGAAGCAAAAAGTGAGAAAACCAAGAAGTACAAGGAAAAAGCCTTAGAAATGATCCGTAGCTTCAACAACTTCCAGATAAGCCATATACCAAGGGACGATAATAAAAAAGCTGACGCTTTAAGCAAGCTTGCAGCAGTGCAATGTGAAGGATTAACAAAGGGAGTACTGATTAAGGAACTCAATGAGCGATCGGCGCCAAAAGGGTGTAAGGGCGCACTTTTGATGCAAAGAGAAAAGGTGATTTCTTATGCATCACGCCAGTTAAAAATTCATGAGAAGAACTACACGACTCATGATTTAGAACTTGGTGCAGTGGTGTTCGTCTTTAAGATCTGGAGACTATTATTTTATGGAACTAAGTGTACGGTGTACACCGATCGTAAGATTTTGCCACACATTTTAGATCAAAAAGAGTTTGAAACATGACTGGCAACGCGATGGCTTGGAATTGCTAAGTGGATTACGATTGCGATATTGTTTATCACCGGGGAAAAGCATATGTCGTTGTTGTTGCTGTAAGCAGGAAAAGAACGAGAACCCGTTAAGAGTTAAGCTTGTTATATGACTATTAGCTTGGATCTTCCCAAACAGATCTTAAATGCTCAGACTGAAGCGCGAAACCAGATAAACATTAGAATGAAGCGTTGGGGGATGTTGATTGAAAACGCTAATTTCCAAGTGCAATCAGAGACTAAAGTTGAACCACGTGCGGATGGAACCTTGTGCCTCAATGGCAGGAGCTGGTTACCTTGTTATGGCGATTTGCGGACTGTGATCATGCACGAATCCCACAAATCAAAATACTCTATTCATCCGGGTTCCGACAAAATGTACCAAGACATGAAAAGTTATTATTGGTGGGCCCAACATGAAAGCCGACATAGCCCAACTTATGTTAACAAGTGTTTGACCTGTGCTATCAAGGTCAAGGTCCCGAACATCAAAGGCCATCAGGATTGTTGTAATCCAAGATACCCGAATGGAAGTGGGATAACATTACTATGGATTTGGTCACCGAAGTCCTAAGACGTCTTCAAGCTTTATTATGCCTCAATTTTGTGTGATCGTTTTGACCGTCTCACTAAGTCTGGCGATCTTCACGCCAATGAGAGAGAGCCGAATCGTTGGATAAACTTGAAGATTGTACCTTAAGGAAGTGGTCACGAGGCACAAGGAATCCGTCTCAATCATTTTGCGATCGTGACCGAGATTTCACATAAATTTCTGGAGGTCATTCAGAACGCTTTGGGTACAAATTTGGATATGAGTACTGCGTACCATCCACAAACAGACAGGCAAAGCGAGAGCATTCAAACTCTTGAGGATATGCTGCGTGCTTGTGCGATCGACTTTGGAAAGGGTTGGGTTAACCATTTCGCCATTAGTCGAGTTCTCATATAACAATGAGCTAC
This sequence comes from Tanacetum coccineum, assembly GCA_026074375.1. Classification (NCBI taxonomy): domain Eukaryota; kingdom Viridiplantae; phylum Streptophyta; class Magnoliopsida; order Asterales; family Asteraceae; genus Tanacetum; species Tanacetum coccineum. The sequence goes on along the minus strand of BQNB010000671.1, from coordinate 67,274 downwards.
ATCACAGATCAAGGGGTCCGCACCATTCTAAGCACTTTATAGTGGAAGTGTCGTTATCATGTTTGTTGGACTGAAGTTGGAGAAGCTCAAATTCTCAGGTCCAGAACTAATCAGAGGACCATGAGAAAATCTTAGATCAAGCAAAGGATGCAAGCGCTCGTGATTGACAGAAAAGATACGTGACTTGAAAACGTAAACAATGGAATTCCAGGTCAGGATAAAGTTTGCTTAAAGTCTCGCCTTGGAAAGGTGGTCGTGGCGTATTTGGCAAACGTGGGAAGCTAAACCCTTAGGTATGTTGGACCTTTTAATGTGATAGAAAGGGTTGGTGAAGTGGCTTACAAGCTTGAACTTCAGAAGAATTGAGCAGAGCTAGAGAGTTCATATTACGTTTCATGTATGTTCTAAAAAAGGTGTCATGCCGACGATCCATTAGCCGTTTCCGTTGGATGGACTTAATTTGGACGACACAAAATCTATTTTGTTGAGGAACGGTAGTAGATATAGTGGGCGTGATGTTAACGGTTGAAGCGAAGTCGGATCCCATTAGTCAAAGTTCGATGGAACTCCAAGAGAGGTCCTGAGTTTACGTGGGAACGTGAAGACCAATTCAAGAAGAAATATCCACACCTCTTCACCAAGACCACTCCAGTCCGTCAAGTTGCTTGCATCGTGAGCCTTGAGGACAAGGCTCGTTTAACGGGGGAAGTCTATAACACCCTGTGTTTTCAAGTCATTGACGACGTCAATAAATCTACTATTTATTTTTTAGCATTGTACGCGTTTGCTTGTAATTTCATGGAATTAAGTTTAAAGCGTTAAACTAAAATATAGCGTTCAATGTAATCGGGGCATCAAACAATAAATGTTTACATCAAGCAAGGGTTATATAATTATTTTTTGAGAATAATTATTAACTTTGTTCATTTTATTTTTATCGGATACGTAAAGTGTATACGTTTCGCGATAAATTGCGTTTAGGCACTCCCGGAACCACCAAAACTTTTCTACGCTTCAACAAATACCCACATTTATACCCAATACATAAAATTTACTCAAATATATCATGTATAGCTCAATATTGCCAAAATTCTTGCAATATACACAAAGATATACCAAAAACTCTTCCATTTGGTCAAAGTTCAACACCTACCATCATTTAAAACCACCACCCATGCCTTACTCATTAACCACCAATTCTTTGTTCTCTTTGACTTTAGACAAGTCTATGACAATGCCTTGGGACATTAACTTGTCTCCTGACTTGTCTCTTGCCACATATATATACATGTATCTAGTAAGAGAAGTCTTACAAGTATTCCTTAGCTAAAAATCAAACTTCTTTTCCCTTTTTGTGCTCTCTAGCCCACGGCATACACCAAGCACCCACACAAACCCATATCAATTTTTCTACAACCCATACACTCCTATACACATCTATTCTAAGTATTTAAGTTGTATTTCTAAGTATTGGCTGAGCATTTTCACGTGTTAATCAAGAAAAAGGAAGCTTCGGGTTTTTATAAGAAAATAAGGGTTTTCTTAAGTGCAAGCTTTGGTTTTGTGGCTAAACAAGGGTTTAGCACTAGTTATCATTCATCATCATACTCCATAGGTTCTATTTGAATCTGTATGTTCTTACAACTTTCATTTATATGCATATGATATTCTTATAGCTTAAATCACCATGTAGGATTTTATCATGAAAAATGTGATTTCTACTTGAAAATGATACATGGTTTACTTTTTTATTATGTTGTGTTATTACATATATCATGATGTTAAAAAGGATGATAAAATATTGTATCATATTGTCTTGGTGTAAACATGATTATGGGTTAATTAGGGTTTTTATAGTTTCATAATATGTTTCAAGATAAATAAATACATATGACATGTTGAGGTTAATTATGAACTTATATTGATGTTAGATAATCATTAAAATAAAGTTATAACAAGATGGGAAGGCTTGTATGTTAATGGTTATTGTATAAAAGTAGTCATATGTAAAACTAGTAAATTATGGGTAAATAATTAGTTTTGTATTGTAAGTATATATGGACTTATAAAAATTTGGAACATGAGGACTTGGATGGTCAACTGGACATTTTTTATTTATAGGTATATATATGACATATATGAAATATAAGACTAGTGGTAAAAGATATAAAGTGCAAATAAGGAAACAAGGCTTGATTTTGACTTATGAAAGATATTCACACATTCTGTCCAAAATCGTGTAAAAGACATACTTATTTTATGTTTTTTAAGATAATACATTTCAGACGATTCCAGAAAGGTAAGAAATTGTCAAAACGATTAATAACGAAAAAGTTACGGTAGAAACAAGTTATACGTTAATAAACGGAGTCGTAAAATAATTTTTATAAAAACATTTTATAAACAATTATAAACAGCAAGTGTTGTTTTTTTTACCAGTTAATACATATTTTTAGGATTCCAAAATGTTTAAGAATCGTTATTTTTCAATTAATAACTATACGCAGATAATGAATTTCGCGAGTTTACCCATTAATACTTATATAAAACTATATTTATAAATGTTATTATTCATGACAGAAAGTTTTATTTTTGTAAAACCTCATAAAATTAGAACTTTCAAATAACTAGAACGTCCTCGAAAGAATCACTCAAACGGAGCTATAACGAATTAAAAATCGATGTTTACGCGGTTTTTACGACAATTAAATCGATTAAAAAATATGTAAGGTCTGGAGTGTGAACAGTTAATTTTTACTGTTCCAGGTGTTTCGAAATTCAAAATGTAATTTATGTAACCCGTCTTAATCACGAAAAGATGGGCATAGGAAAAGCACGAGAAATCGGGCTTAAAACGCGAAAGTTACGCCAGTTTTACTAAAACGGTAATTATAAACGTTTTAACTTATTAAACACAATTTTACCAAAACCATTAGTTGGTGATTGAGCTATATAGAATATTATGTGGTTATCAAAGTACTATATTACTAGGGAGTTTCATAATGAGGCCTCTTCGGATGGCGTATCGACGAGTTGTTGGATTTACGATTTAAAGTGTCCTAACTCCTCGTACGTCATGTCATGACCTCTTTAATTATGATAGCCCGAACGATAGTACGATGTAGCAACTATAGGATTATATTCAATGTTATCAATTAAAGTACTCGGTACTTATACGACCTTAATTTACTTAGGTTGCATTTGATCGATTCGCGTGACGCGTTATTGAGATACACTTGGCATTACTCACTCGAGGTGAGTTCATAGCCCCACGTTTTACATGCTTTTGTTTTTACAAAGTTTTTGGGGTGAAAAACATGCAATGCTTTACAATTGGACACAAGTGGTTAAGTTTCATGTTATGATTACGTGTTGCCTAAGTAGCGATAACCCATATCTGAGCCCATTATCATGAACTGTCAATTGCTGGGATTCGTGTTAGCGCGAATTTTATAAATAGATCTATTAGGTTTGACAACACCGTTCGGGGATTTTAAAAGCTATCACTGGACAAACGAACGATCTACCATGTGATTATAGGATGTTGCGGCGTTCAGAACTTTCACAGGGCAATGTAGGACTTAACACTTGGTATTCTACTCGTCAAGCTTCAGTGTTACATGCGCTTAGGGAACGTAAATTACTTTATTTGTGTATGCATCTGTTGCATTATCATACACTTGGGAAATCTTGTGGTGCTACAATATATGATTTTATCAAAACCTATGAATTCACCAACATATTGTTGGACGTTTTTAAAGCATGTTTTTTTCTGGGGATCAATAAGACGAGGTGCGATGGATACATTGGTGGTTTTGATTTGGATGTCTGCATTAAGGATTTTGTGCATTTCATTTCTTGTTATCTGTTATGGGGGGAAATTCTTTTTGTATTTTGATCAAGTGAACAAGTTAAGTTTCGGGCTTTTGTAAAAATTACTTTGTTAAATCCAATGTACATCGTTTTCAAACGACTTTTGGTCGTTTTATATATAATCTTGTGAATATTGATCCTCGAGACGTAACACGCCCGGAACCTTATTCCGCTGCGACCAATTTGGGGGTTTACAAGAAAGTACTTGAGAAGAAGCTGAGTCAAGATGCTTGAGCAGAGGGAGTTAATAAAGATGGTGAAAGAATTAGTTTGATCATGTTGCTAAGGATGAAGAATAGCAGAAAGGTGCCAGAAGGATTTTGGGAAGCAGGAAGAGGAAATGAAAAGGTTTAGCTGAGGATAGAGCTACAAGGCTGCTTTATCTTAGATTTTAATGATATTCAGTAAATGCCTAGAAATGAAGCTTGTTAGAATACTAGTAATCTATAATGATATTATTCAAGAACTAGGGAGAGAAGTGGGTTGGAAGGTTTCTAGAGAGAGAAAGTAATATTGAATATATGTGTGAAATGTAAGAAAATGAAACAACCAACCACCTCTCCAAGGCATGGAGAGGTGTATATATAGTCCTATGATGGCCGGCCATGGGCCTTAACGGGCTTTCCATGGGCCTTGGGCCAGACTAGCTTACTAGACTAATCATATGACAAACTACGGGCTAAGACTATTACAACTTGGAAGTGACCGATACTTTTCTTGTTTCCAACAATCTCCCCCTAAGGGAGGTCACTCCATTTTACAAAATTTAAACCTAGCATACTATGCTATATCTCTTAGTCTTTAGCTCGTAAACTTGACTTTCTCTTGTGAATATGTTGTAGTAATCTTTGACTTTAGGCTCGAGCTTGTTCCTTTATCTTTACTTGTAAGTGGAGATGTGATCTTGAGCACTGTGAGATCATCAACCAAGCATAATCTCGTTTCGCCATCTTGTGACTTTGTTATCTTGTGATCTTGTGACTTCTGGACCGACATGCTCATACCATTCTTGATTTGTTGACTTGGAAAGCTTTAATGTTGCATCTTTCTTGAAATTCTTTAACTTTAACACTTCGTCACTTCGAGAAAGACGTTCGGTATCAGAGTGATGGAAACTTCTTTGAAATTCTTTGACTTTAATACTTCGTCACTTCAAGAAAGACGTACGGTATCAGAGTAGCGGAAGTCTTGAAACATGTACTTGAGCTTTCATGATGTCTTTATGTTTGTCGGTCGGGTATGAGCATGTGGCTATGGATCTTGTGAGTCAGACTTGCGAATCGATCGGAATAACTGCGTAGCTCTCGATCCTTGTGCGCATTATCATTTAAAGCCAACAAAACTTGGGATGAAATCGATCCATATGACTATATGTCATGGCACTCTCCTACCGAAAGTGTGGCTAGCGCATTTTAACTAGTTAGCAATAAATTTGGGGGGAATATGGCTTTGTCATTCATCAGGTGTGGTTGTGAAGGTAACCTGGTCGAATGTACGAGGATTCGATCTGTAGTGTCATCAGAAAAACGCAGATATAATTAACCATTTCCTATGTAAGGCTCTCGCACTGATGAGTTTCCTATAAAGTGTAGAATCTTTCTAACACCACTTGCATTAGATTCATCAATCTAGCATGTTCTATATTATCGAAACGTTCCGCAACGTAGAAGCACGATAAGTTAACCAGTGTGTCTAACTATCTACCGATTGAAATAGAAATTTGATTTGAAAATCAATCGACGTGTCACTTGCTAAATGTGGTTTGTGACAAATCCGAGAGTGTTGATTATTTCAAAAATTCATCATCAACGTTAATCATATCCTGGAAAAGTTTGATTCTTATTAGAAATTCCTGGAACAAGTTTGATTCTTATAGAATCGCACCATCGTTTCTTTCCAGTTGTCACAAGTTTGATTCGTATAGAATCGCACAAGTTACCTACCATGAGCTTGTTTGATGTTGGCTCAAGCAGGATTTCCATCTTCATTGTGAATGAATTCACTCTGATGTTCTGGCAAAATCACAAGGATAATGCGTAGGACTCTTAATATATATCTTGTAATTCACATTGTGTGACTTAGCAAGCAGAATTTGACAAGTGTCCTAATGAGATTTATGGATGATCTCTTTTGGCTCTAGACTCAATAGTGCACTTTGATTTTAGTGATCGGAGGCTGGAGCAGACTGCCACCTTTTCAATATCAACTAACTCAGAGTGAGAAAGTCGATAGAAATGCGTGTAATCTTCGTGAGAAATGAAACAAGAGTCTTTTGAGAGACCTTGAGTGGCTAGGGAGGGTTGTGCATAGCGTCACTGGGTCCATGACAGTCTTCAATGTCAGACAACACCTTAGTGTTTCCGACAGTTTATGTATTGACCCGGTTTCTGCCTAAGTGTATGGAGGGCTTCTTTCTTTACACCCTTTATCCTTACATTTCTTTTTCATTCTTCAACCCCTTCAATGCTTACCGAGACTTCATAACTAACACCTTGTTGGGTTTGTTCCAGTGTTAGCTCCATCTCAGTCAGCATTATTCCCTTTTCTCACTTTTTCTCCTTTTATCATACCTAAGGACTTCTACACTAACTAGTGGATATCCCTGGGTAGATCCCTCCGGTTCTGGCTGGATCATGGGATTTGAATACCTATGCCTAACCACCTTATAACTTCATAAATTTAAGTACATGGTCGGTCTTTTGGGTATTTCATCACAATCCTTCCAAAAACATTGAAAATTTCAATCAAAGTGTTTGATATAAATATCAAAAGATTTACACTTTGAGAGTTTTTTCATCATCACTAAAAGCTCCCCCTTAACATGTGCATCGTATTCGTAGTGCATGCTAAGTGTGGAGTGCATTGAGTCCATTTTATTTGATCACATCTTTCAATACAAATTAGATCCAGGTTAATCACATTTTCTCCCCTTATCCAAAATGTTAACCCCTTGATATTTTGGATATCAATTGATTAACCGTTCGGGGACAAAATGTTATATGCTACCTATAAGGAACATTTTAATGCTCCCCCTCAATTTTTGAGGGTATATAAGATAGTGTCGAGTACAATAATTTGAAATTTTTTGAATTTACTAAGAAATTCTTGAAAATTTTGTACTCGAGCACTCCTTAATATCACCATAAATCTACACTACATATATAACATATTCACATGTTTATTATATACGAAGATTTGACCTGAATGATGAGAACATCATATGATGAAATCATATGGTCCTTTATCGCAGCCGTAGGTCTCCTTCGTATAATCTCCCACCAACAACCTTTTCTAAGCTCCTCATTAACCTTCTTTCTTTCAATAGGTTTTCAATCCGATCTATCTCTGTTCAAGCACTCTTTGACATAGCTTCAACTTTCTTTCCAAGTTACGAAAGTCTTTGCTTCAAACTTCGAGTATGAAACAGATTCAGATACATATGTTACTTGAGCTTGTGAGGTTGGTGATGTCGGTGTTGATGTTGTCTTAGCTTCCCCCTAAACCAACAATTCTTTCTTGACTAGATTAAAAACTTTCTTGGAAGCCGCATCAAGCAGTCTTGATGTATAAAGCCCAGATATCCAAAGTACAAAAATAACTCGAAACCGCAACAACAAAGTCAATTAAGTCCTGGATGTCCGTATTTCTCCTTACATGATAGTGATGATATAAATTGTAACACCAAAGTCAACTAAATCCCGGATGTCACAATTATTCCCTCTAAGTAGTTGAAGTGATAACACCTAAGTTAACTAAGTCCCAAATGTAGACATTTCTTCCTGCAAGATACTGACTATTTATAGGAATCATCATACCTATGTGTACCTCTTTTATCAAATATTTCTACTCATTTTAAGAATAAGCTTAGAGATTGACCGTTTGAGGAAGCATTTATTGAATCAGGAAGAATTTTTCTCACGTTTTAAATTATTATTCTCCTAACACTTCCCCTTGGGAACTCAAATGATGCATACTGACTAATGAGGAGATGTCTCTTTCACCATGTGATTGAAATAGTGCACCCGAAAGATTTAAAATGGAATAAAATCAAAATAAGCTAACCTCAAAAGACAAAAGAAGCTAACCTCAAAAGAAGGCCAAGGACACTATCAAGTATACATCTACTCCTTCCCCCTTGCTGGTTTCGACATACGCATACATATTCGAGATCATGTTTGAAGAATTAATAAGCTTAAATCTAGTCCGTGAGAATCAATTTCAAGGCTTTTAAAACTATGAAAGTATTTCCAAGCATTCCTAAATCTTTAACAAACTATGAGGTGTTGGCAATATTGATCAAATGTAGTTTAAGGCCTGAATTCACTAAGTCTCAAATTGCAAATAAGTCCATAAATATTTAAACAAATGACATCTAAAGATCTTGTAGTTAATATAAATTAACTCCCCTTGAAATTATTATCCGTCATAATACAAAACTTTATTCGTTAATTCCATGACTTATTTTGAAAGACTGTTTTAAAAGATTATTGGATGACACTTTCTCCCCCTCAAATAATGACCCGTTTTCTATTTAAAGAGCTGTTGTCATTGTTTGAGTGGTCGAATTGTCTTTGAAAAATCTTTTTGTGATTACTGAAAACACTGATTCATTATGAAGACAACTTTTTACCAATAAAAATAAGATTTCTCTTATTTTAACACATAAGCGCACTGACACGTACACTTATGGAATATAGGAAGCACGGGTTGTGATGCAAAGTAATCACAAGCCTTTGCATGGTCATAAAGTAGACCATGCCCGAGAATAAATTCCCGTTGAGAGGTCAAGTTTCCTTTTTGACGGAATACTTGCCTTTAAGATGATGATCGGGTTGCTATCTGAAATAATAGCAAGCCATTTGGCATGTTTTGAAAACATTTGAACTTCTGCTCGAACTTCATTTACAGCCTCGTATCATTATTGAATGACATTTCTAAGACCGTAAATGTTATCGATTTTCAGAAGACATGCCATTTTTACCTCTTTTTATATTTTCTCATTTTTTAATTTTTTCTTTGGTTTTTAAAATTTTATATTTTTGTATTTTGTTTTTATAAAAATTTTGAAAAATGAAAAATCTTTTTGGTTTTTATGGTTTTAAAATATATACATATGATACAGGATATATGAATAGGTACCACTACTATTCATCAACTTCATCTGCCAATTGTTTCAGAGTCTCCGGCGTAAAACTTCGCATTCCCAGCTTGTTGATCAGAAATTCAATTCTATTTCGGCCAAGAGCTTTAGTGAAGATGTTTGCCAGTTGATACTCCGTATTGACAAAGTAAAGTTCGATCACCCCATTCTCAACATGCTCCTTGATAAAGTGAAATCTGATGTCTATATGCTTGGATCTGGAATGTTGAACGTTGTTGCAGCATAAGGCAATAGCGCTTTTGTTATCACAGTACATTAGAATTTTATTGAATCCAAAGCCATAGTCGGTAAGCTGTGATCTCATCCAAAGGATTTGAGCACAATAGCCGGACAAAGCAATATATTCAGCTTCCGTACTGGATATCGCAGCGCTTTTCTGCCTTTTAGACGACCAGCTAACAAGTCTATCACCCAAAAGTTGCATACTTCCAGAAGTGCTACGGCGTGTATCTTGACAACCAGCATGATCCGCATCTGCAAATGCTGTTAGAGCAATCGAAGAATCCTTCGGATACCATAGACCCTGATGTACGGTTCCTTTTAGATACCGAAAGATCCTTTTTACCGCATTTAAGTGCTTTTTGGTAGGCCAAGCCTGATACCGGGCATACATGCATATAGAAAATTATAGGTCAGGTCTACTGGCTGTAAGATAAATGAGGGTGCCGATCATACCACGATAGTGTAACGGATCTACGGCTTTCCCTTCTTTATCCTCATCCAGTTTGGATTTCTCCACCATTGAAGTATCCACTGGGTCACAAGAGTCAAAACCGTATTTCTTTAAAGATTCAAGGGCATATTTTGACTGGTTAATAAATATGCCTTTAGGACTTTGACAAATCTGTAATCCTAAAAAAATGAGATTTTGCCCATCATTGACATCTTAAATTTTGAACACATGATTTTAGAAAATAGATCACAAAGTTCAGGTGTAGATGCAGCAAAGATAATATCATCGACATAAATTTGTACCAGAAGTAATTCCTTGCCGTCTCTACGGATGAACAATGTAGGATCCACTGAGCCTTTGGAGAAGTCTTGGGATATCAAGAACGAAGACAACATATCATACCACGCGCGTAGAGCTTGTTTCAACCCATAAAGAGCTTTCTTTAGCTTATACACGTGATTGGGGTTATCTTTATCCACGAACCCATCCGGCTGGCTAACATAAACCTCTTCCCGCAGATTACCATTCAGAAACGCAGTCTTCACATCCATTTGGTATACGACCATGTTCATATGAGCAGCAAACGCGAGAAAAATCCTTATAGCCTCTAATCTCGCAACCGGAGCAAAAGACTCTTCAAAATCGATTCCCTCCTCTTGACGGTAACCACGGGCTACTAATCGAGCTTTGTTCTTCAAAATTCCTCCCAGTTCGTCTAGTTTCACTTTGTAGATCCACTTCAAAGTAATCACCATAACTTTGTCTGGTCGGGGTACGAGCTCCCATACTTCAAGTCGTTCGAACTCATTAAGTTCTTCTTGCATTGCTTCAATCCAACAGGCTTGAGTCAAAGCATCTTTATACGTCTTGGGTTCAACAGCAGTGAGGAAAGCATCGTAGTAACAGAAAAGAGCTTGCTCATGTAATTGCAGCCGAGTGGAAACTGGTCTAGCGAGTTCACCGATTATGTTTTCAAGTGGATGATCCTTAGTCCATTTGCTATTGTGTTCAGAAATTTGGTGATCAGGGTGCACAATTGTATGAATAGAATCCGATGATGAAGATTGATCAGAGGGGATTTCTGGAATTGGAACACCAAAGTACGGATCATTACCCATATGTGCAACTTCAATATCATGATTATCTTCTTCAACATCGTTCGGAATGACGGGAGGTTCGGTTTCGGGTGTTGTTTGAGAATTACTTGGAGATGGTGCATCTTGGTCAACTGTAGTTGATGAAGGTGAACCGGTTGAGTCAGCAAGAACTGGAGCAATTACTTCATTAATTGGAGCAACAACTTCAGGAGCTGGATGATCAACACTAGGTGAAGGATTGAGAAATTCATCGAACAACGGTTGAAACAGCATATCCCAGTCAGTTCGCGAAGGTGGTACAAACGGTGTTGAAGGATGAGGGTTTGGCACGAGTCCTGAACTGATTGTTGCAGGAGTCATTTCATGAAGTGCGGGTCCTGAACTGCTGTGTTCAGAAGCCATTGCAGTCAGCTCATCAAAGTCAACGTGAATGGTTTCAATTATTCGTCTGGTACGTCTGTTGTAAATCCGGAATGCTTTCTTCGTGGGTGCATAGCCAATGAAAATACCTATATCGGCCTTCGGTTGTAACTTGCCCAAGTTCTCGCTATCATTCGTTGGGTAGCAGAGTGCACCAAACACATGAAGATACGATAGGTCGGGAGGTTTGTTGTGCAGAAGCTCGTATGGTGTTTTACCATGTCGACGGCGTATCATGGAACGATTTTGGGTATAACAGGCTGTAGCAACCGCTTCGGCCCATAGAAATAAAGGAGCTTTTGCATAAATTAACATAGTGCGGGCTGCTTCAATTAGCGTACGATTTCGTCTTTCAACAACACCGTTTTGCTGTGGAGAGCGGGCAACAGATGTTTCATGAGAGATGCCAACCTTCTCATAATATTCACGCAATGTCTGATTAACAAACTCAGTTCCATTATCTGTTCTGATGCGTCGGACGGTTTCCTTAAGTCGTACTTGGATCATCTTCAAAAAATTGATAATAAAAGCTGGAGCTTCATCTTTTGATCGCAAGCATTTTACCCATGTAAATCGAGAGTAATCGTCGACAATAACAAGGATGTACTTCTTTCCATTGACACTCGCGACACGCATTGGTCCACACAGATCCATGTGCAACAGATAGAGTTTTTCTTGATTGGTGTCCTCAGATTTGGGTTTGTGGGGTTTCTTCGTGCTCTTGCCTAATGCACATGCAGAACATAAATGGTCCTTTTCAAACTTAAGCTTAGGGAGACCTCGAACAAGACCATGTCTGGCAAGATGATTAATAGCTCTGAAGTTCAAATGAGAGAGACAATGATGCCATAACCAAGACTTGGTTTTAGAGGCCTTTGATAAGAGACAGATAGGAGAGGACGCCATCATATCCCCAAGAGAGAGTGTATAAAGATTGTCCCCTCGAGATCCAGTAAATAAATCAACACCTTCTAGATTGCGAATGTAGTAGGTGTGTTGACGAAACGTAACTTCGAGGTTGGAATCACCAAATTGTCCCACAGAGAATAGATTATGCCCAAGTCCTACAACGTAATAAACCTTTGAAATTGTAACATTCCCAATCTGATAGTCTCCATAACCCATAATATTTGCTACATGATCATTATTACGAATTGACAGTACCCAAGAATTTGCTGACGAAGTTGGTGAGCTATGAGTGCGATTCCAGTCATATGATGAAGGCAGACGGAGTCCAAACATACCAAGAGGACAATTTGGCTTACGGACCGGCATTCATCAAGAGAGGAAGATGGAACATTAGAAACTATGGATTCCATGGGATTGATTGGGTTCCGAAATTGTTAGCAGTTACTGATTTAATAACCTTATAAATTGTTATCAGGAACACCTAGTGTTCTAGACTTTCCTAGGTTTTTGAGGGTAAAACCAATGTGAAGACGGGGTTTAGGTGTGTTATTATTCTAGAGCAGATGATTTCCTAAGGGGCACTTCAGTAGTTGTGATTCCTAGTTAAAGGGAACGCATTGTCTTCTATAGTGTGGTCCGACTAGTAGGTACTCCAGTAGATATCCACATATTGGTAAACACCTTTCCTTGTTGGTTTATAAAACTTTTCCTCTTTGAATTTTTTCTTTAAAAGTTCTACGTATTTGCACGAGACATTTCTCATTGTTGATAAATCAACTCACAAAATCATGATTATTCATGTAGCATGCAACCATTACACTTAACACATTTAAGTTCATAATTCACATTAAGCTTGGGTATGCTGCACGAATTGTGCAATTCCTTAGGCCTGATCAACACTTCTTTATTTTTCAAAAACTAGATTTTACTTTCCTAGGCTGGTTCTTACTTTATTTCTTTAGGATACTACTTGGGGTTTACGAATATTTGTCTTTTTTGTATTGCCTGAAGGTTGTGATCCGCTAATAGCATAGTTGACAGTTTTTACTTCCTGTAGAAGTCAAACATAGGTTGTTAGAAGTAGGTTTGAAAAGGTATGGGCTATTTTTTTGTTTCTTGAGGATGTGACGGACTCAGTGAATCTAACTCTTTTGACTTTGTTCATCAGGGTCACAGCCACTAATTGTTCTCCAGAACTGTTGATACTAGGACATGTTTTACTGATTTTAGAAAGCATCTCCTGAATTAGTTTAGTATACTTACATTGCAGATTATAAGAGTTAGAGCTAAGGGGATATTTAGCTTTAAATCATGACCGACGAGATCTTTTAAGGACTGCTGGCTTCTTCCTCGTGAGATATGCTTCTGTGTTTTAGGTAGAGTGAGCTGTCCTTTTATTTAACAATTTGGGGGTTATTGGTTCCACATTAACTTGATGCAACTCTGGATCACTAGGGTGGTTTGAAACATTATTGTCAACTAGAGCTTTTCCTTTGAGTTTCCTTAATTCATCCTTAAGTGCTGTTATTGCCAAAGCCTTTTCTTGAAGATTAGCATTTAAATCAGAAATTTCCGCAGACTTTATATTGACTTGATTAATTAAATCATCACATTGTTCTTTAGATCGAATACGTGCTGGTTTAATCGAGTCATAAAGTTGCTTATATGTCTGTTTCAAATGCTCATTCTCAACAAGAAGCTTTGTCACCCTATGATCCAATTCAATATTTATGGTTTCAATCTCTTCTAAGTCCTGTTTGATCTTATCCTTATCCATTTTTCCACTTAGAGATTTAATTCTCTCTTTTAACTTCTTAATTACCGTGTCTTTCTATTGGGACTGAGCTTTCAAATCATTTAATTCAAACAATTGATCAAAACTTAGAACACTTTGATTTAAAACAAAGTTTTTCCTTTGAAAAATTTCCTGTTTAAGTTGAGTGTCAACTTCTAAAGAGATGCAATGTTTTTCAAGAATTGTAAAACTTTTGAACAGTTTATCGTAAGTTTCCCTTTTAACAAAATCCATTTGAAGCTCAATCCCAAGTTTGAGACACTTTTGACATTCATGCACATTCACAGAATCATTCTCCACAGAAGGATTAACAAGTAAGTTCACAATATCTTTGCTCATCACTTGTTCTAAGAGTCGTTCATTTTCGTTCAAAACTTGATTCATCTTACTTCAAATGTTTATATGAATCAATACGATGTTGTTCCACATCCTTGTTCCTTTTGATTAGATAGGATATTTTGTTGGACTTCAAAAGGTCATCAACAAAATGGTTGGTTGAATGTACTAAATAAGTCCTTCAGTGGCTTTTATTAAATGAATTATTTCATCACCTAAAACAAGCATTTGTATGTTCTCGAAACCCCAAGAACCCTCAGCTGATAGCTGTGGGTGTGGTGGTCCTTTTCTTTGACTTACCACATCAAAAAGTTCAGCAAGATGGTTGTTTTATGTTTCTTAAACTCGTGTTTAACCATGCTGACTTTAGGAAGTTATTTTTGGAATCCTCAACATTGGCGGGTCTAATAGAAGTGTGGGTCTGAAGAAATTTACAGTAGGATTTGCGATCCAAAGGCTTTGTTCAGCAGATAATTCAGTCTTGTGGGTACAAATCATGTTGGAATATCTTTATAAAGGTGGTTTTTAATGAGCAGCATAATCTATCTATTGGTGTAGTATCAACTTGCTTTTCCTTTTCTAACACTCATATTATCCTTATGTTTATAGTTATTTTGGGAACGGACCTCTTCCTTCAGCAAGTGCTAAGGTCTCTTATGAGTCAGGCGAATTCTCAATAGATTAGTTTGAACCATAATATCACCAAACATATCAGCTTTGGTTTCGACTGATGAGCTTTTTTGCAGATAGAAGGGATTTTGAAACCTAGAGCTTGTTTAGTGATATTATCATTAGAAAAATGAGGTTTTTGTCAACATTCGTGAACAGTTTGTGCAGATTGATCTCGTTTTAAAAATATATTTTCTAGATGTTTTTTGTGATCTGCTTTTCTAGAGCTTTTTTTCTCTATCAAATGTTCCTAGATTCTTCTTTTTTTTTAAAAATCTTTTTTAGCAAGAGTAAACCGTTTGTAATAAAGATTTCCTTTTCTTTTAAATGTTCTGGAAAGAGTTTGTTTATGAAGATAATCTCTACGACATGTGCACATGTGTCTGAAAACGTTATCCTTTACTCCATTAAGTCAACATTTTGGTCCTTCTTTCATAACTGTAACTTGTTCTTATATATTTTTCCAGCTCAGCAGTTAAGTGTATTCATTGACACTCTAATTTTCCAGTATTTATCTTTGTACAATTAGCAACTTGGGTTTTTTAGTTGTTCATCACAGATAATATAAATATCTGGTTGTGCAAGGTGTTTAGAATTATAGGAACAGTGGCTTGTTGTGATTCATCACATACTAAAGGAATAAGGAATGATATTGCTATCAACTGGTTATTTAGTCTTGGAATGATTCACAACATTCGATGTTGAAGAAGACGAACATCTCCTGACAGCTTGATTTACACTTTATTATTCTTATTATCAGGATTAGGTACCTCAATCAAGAGCACTCTGAACCTAATGAGATAAATTCGCCTTGAGAGCAACTTTGGCAGACCCCCCCCCCCCCCCCCCCCCCCCCCCCCCGTTGAGCTCGTCACAATCAGAGTTATATGCATCCAAAAACATTAGCATGATAAGCAGCATCCTGTGGTAATGACAGTCTGTGTGCCTTGACTTCCAGGGAATATATGGATCTGGCAAAAAAGCGCGTTCTCTCATTTAGAATTTGACCATGTGCTTGAGCTTGTACCAGCAACACTTTCTCCTTAAACCACGAAATTAATTCTTGCTGCGTTGTTTCCATGAGCGGCTAAGCACTTCAAGTGCTGGCCTAGTCATGAATTGATTATCATTATAATACTTGTTTCGTGTTAAATCATGGTTTTGTTGGATATCCTTTTGACTATCGTGTAACTCTGGGTTTTGGTAGTATTACGGGTGGTTTAGATCATGTTAATCCTGTTATTTGATTACCATTTGAACATGGGATTAGCAGGGTACTAGGGTTGGATGATTATTCCAACCCTAGTGTAAGAACTAATCATGTTACCGCCTCTATCACTTAATATACTTAAAAGAACAGGAACTCTTTCAGAGAGGGTTAATAATATGTATAGGTTATTAGACTAGTTCTTGGGATAGTTGGGATTAATCACTATGACTTGGTTGCCCTACCTTCGTAACTTTAGGGGGATTCGGGATCGCAGGAATAATAGGCCAGACTAAAGATGTCTATTCAGGTCTGTCGACTTTAGAAAACACTAATGAAACCATGGTGTAACATTGCACATGAAACACATTTATAACGGTAGTAATGGAATGGCTAGGCTAGCACGCTTCTCTCCCTGATAAATTCTGTCTCTTTTACTTTTTGCATATTTACTTTCTTGTTAATCTCAAAATCAATCTTAAAACTACTTTCAAAACGTGACACTTTTAAATTAAAACTAATTAACACTTAGCTCTTGGTATGACCTCGGATTTACCATCTCTACACTACTCACGACCGGGTTCTCTGCCTGTTAATGCGTTTGTAAAGGTAGAACGAGTTTTATAAATTTAAAACTTGAATAAAATATATTTTACAATAAAGCACGCATTAAGTTTTTGGCGCCGCTGCCGGGGAGCTAAAAAATTAGTATTAATTTGATTTCTCGTAATTATTTATGTTTCTCTCTCTAACTTCTAAATTCTACAGGAACTATGGCAGGAGTAGACATCAATACTCACACCATGGAACAATACTTAGCATTGTCACGAGAAAACCAGGCACCGGGTGTGGTTAAACCAGAAATCGAAGGCAATGTTAACTTTGAGATCAAGAGTCAATTCATGCAAGAATTGAGGGAAGACACCTTCTTCGGAAATAAGAATGAGGATGCCCATGATCATGTTGATTGAGTCCTCAACATTGTAAGTTTGTTCACTATTCCCGGAGTATCACAAGACACAGTATTACTGCGTGTGTTCCCGTTTACTCTTACTGGATCCGCTAAACGATGGGTGGATAGACTCACTCTAAGAGTTGTTAACACTTGGGACCTCCTTAAAAAATCCTTTATCCAAAGGTATTGTCCACCATCCAAGACAGCTAAACGACTTTAAGACATCCACAACTTCAAGCAAGAAAGCGATGAATCATTATACCAAGCTTAGGAATGGTATAATGATTTGCTATACAAGTGCCCAACCCACGACATAAACAACCATCAAAAGGTAAACATTTTTTTATAAAGGGTTGAACACTATGAACCGCTAATTGCTTGATTTGTAGGGACCAATTCTTGGGATGACACCAACTCAAGCTCTGACAGCAATACAAACTATGGCTGACCACTCTCAAAAGTGGCACAAGTGGACATCAAGGAGACGTTAGCAGCAACAGTAATACTGATGGACTTGCTGCAATTGTAAGTAAACTAGATAACTTGGGACACAATATGAAAATGTATAAAGAAAATGTCCATACGATCCAAGTTGGATGTCAAATCTGCGAAGGACCTCACCTTGACAAAGAATATCCTCTCAACGAGGAAGTCAAACAGTTGGAAGAGGTCAAGTTTAGAGAATTCGGGCGCTCCGCTCCTTTCAACGAAAGTAATAGAGCCAAGTTTCGTGTAGGTCCATCGGGATATTACACTCATACTGATACTCGACCACCTTATGGGGAAAAGAAACCAAGCTTAGAAGAGCTTATGAGTAAGCATCAAGAAGAATCAGCACGAAGAAGCGCCAAAATGAAAGAATGGTTTAAGAAACTCCAAGAAAATGCAAAAATTAACACTAGGAATCAAAGCGCCTCTCTTAAAAATCTAGAAACCCAAATTGAGCAATTAGCCAAGGAACTCCAGTCTAGGACAACCAATAGAGCTCCAAGCTCATCTACCAGGCAATGCAAGGTGGTTAATGCTAATCACGAGACGCCAAATATACCTATCTCTTCAAGTAAGCTTAACAATCTCCACGGAGTATCTTTTCTGTATGATTCTAGCTCTCATGTAACCCAAAATAATGAGGAAAGTACGATAGTGGTCCCATAGTGTAAATTACCGCCTAAGGAGCAAAATCCAGGGAATTTTACACTTCCTTACACTATTGGTAATTTTAACTTTTATGATATGGTTGATTTAGGGGCTAGTGTAAATGTCATGCCTAGGGGTATATTTGATTCTTAAAGCTGACCAACCTTAGGAAAACCAACATGCTTATAGAAGTGGCTAATATGACAAAAAAGGCACCATTAGGGTGGTTGAAAACATTCTAGTAGGAATTGTAAATTCTTATTCCCTTCTGATTTCGGGATCATCAATAGGACCCCTAATGAAACTATTATCTTAGGCAGACCCTTTCTAGCTACCATTCATGCCAAAATCCATGTTTTTAATAGGGAAATTTCACTTGGGGTAGGTAACGATAGGATTATGTTTGACATGGAGAAAAAAGACCCTAACTTTATGATCTCTATAGAAAAAAATCCTTATGATGAATTCAATCAACAATAATGAACCTAGTTGCCCCCAGGAAACCCGTCTTCAAAATTAGTAAAAACAGACAGTCTACAGGATAGGCAAGAGCTACACGATAAAAAGAAATTAAGGCTCGCCGAATACATTCTTGTCAAACATTTTTGTAAACCTATCGTGCAAACTTACAATGGAAAGGTGAGGATGTGGCCCACTTGTGACCCCGACAAGAGTATTTGCGATGGATGGGTCAAAATCTACAGAAGAACTAGGGCCTAGAATTTAAGAATTTGGTATTGTAACCTTTATAGTGAAAGAAATAATATGAAAGGGGTAGGACTATCGTTTCCCGATTTCTTATTAGTTAGATATAGAGGTTGTCAGTTGAATGACTTTATTTGGAGAAAAAGTTAGATTCGAAGAAGATGAGCTATGGCGAAGTGGAGATGAAAAAACTGACTGAACCACCTTTTGTTGACGTTAAAACATTTAAAGTAAATAAGTATTCCTTTAAAGGGGGGCAAAGTTTTATATGTATAACCAAACAAGATGATGATGCCTTGCCTTTAGGACGAGTAAATGAGGCAAGATTTAAGGTAATGATTAGAAAGGAGCTGAAGGACAAAGGAATCGCCCACGACGAAACATAGAATGGGCATGAGTCTAATTTAAAGACTCATTAATAAACAAAAGTGCTTGTCGGGAGACAACTCGTCTTTTTTGTCTGTCCCAAAATTATTGTCCACTTCTAAAAATAATAGTTGAATTTGTTTAAGTTTACTATATTACCTTTAGTCCAAATTGATATTTATAAAAATAAAAGAAACAACAAATAATTATTAAGGGAAACTGTCTTTTTTGTGACCAAAGCAGTAATTAACGCATTTTTTCTAAACTATGTATTTCTTGTATGTGGATAATAATTTTGGGACGGAAGAAGTATTTAAGAGAAGTTAAAAGTAACTTAACACACCTCATGCTTATTAACATGACTTGGTAACTTAGTAATAAGCTTGGATGCCACTGAAACAATTCAATTCTGATAATACATTATTTTGATAGATAGAGTTAGCATGATTATATCTCTTAACCCATAAGTAAATTTCATGTATAAATAGAATAATACAATTTCATATCTTTTCATCTAATTTCACGTACAAACACACTAAAAAATATAGAGCAATTGAGAATTTATAAAGGGAAAATGTATAAGTCGCTTAAGCATAGATCGATGTTCAGAGGGTGATATGCAAGGTTATTTTCTATCATGTGAATCATTGTCAATCATTGTGAGATATTTTCTATCGTGTTTTTACTTAAACCGGGATATGTGTCATTTATCGTGCTTATATGTTATATTTTGTATATGTATTATATATTATCAAATGTATTGTTTTTGAGTATGATTTATGTTAAATTATATGTTAGTGTGTGCGAGCCGATTTTGGTAAAAGCATGGTACAGAGAGTGTGTGTGCTAGTAAACGAATTGAATACGGTTATCCGTCACATTATCGTACATATCTCCCAGGTTAATATTAAATTGGTGTTACAAATTAAAGATTGTGACTCGATTTAAGAATAAATAAAAAGTGAGACCGCGATGCCAAGATAGCAATTTAATAAAAAAGCGGTGTCACAAATTTGTAAGATCCACAATATCAACCAGTTTGTAAGGTTGCCCTTATCGTTGTGTGAGCTCCCCTAGGGTGGTGTGAGACACCTCACTCAGGCAGCCGAGCCAATATGGAGTATGTTTGTTATACGTGAAAACAAGGTAAAAAAAATGCTCATAATGGTGAGCCGTTTACTCACTCGATATCCGTGCAGTTTGTTAATATTATTTATTTTGATATTGTGAAGTGTGTGATGTATTTTGTGGTATTTGGTTAATCAGTGGGGTATTTAATTGAAAGGTTAGGGTAGGGTGGCAATCGAGTCATGTTCGTATTAACCTGTTCGGGTTCAGGTTTGTAATTAATTATAACATCTGCCAAAACACGACCCATTTAATAATCGTGTCAAGAAACTCAACCATAACCCAGACATGCATAACACGTGCAACCCGTTTGTGACTCGTTTAACCTGTTTAAGTAAATAGGTTAAGCGATGAATAAGATTGGTGGTTTGTCGATATCACTAGTTTAAATGCAAAAATGATAATTATAACGGGACAATTCAATGTATCCTGAGTTATAAATGTAATTCACTTGTATTAAGTAATAACAAAATATATTTAAACCAATCCAAAACATAAAAATCCAAAATTATATACTTCCTCCGTCCAAAATTTATTGTCCTTCCGAAAAAAACACACAGTTTAAGAAAAGTGCATTTATTATGCTTCTCTTCTTATTTTTTGACAGAAATGACAGTTTTACACTTAGCTAATTATTAAAGTCTATATTTAAGTTTTTGTAATAATAATTTCAACATGGGTAATATAGTAACTTGATGAAAACTTCCCTATATATTTTTAGTAGTGGACAATTAAATTGGGATATCCCAAAAAGGAAACGTGGACAATAAAAATGGGACGGAGGGAGTATTTTATTTTTAAAGGATTATATATACTTAAACATGTCCACATGTTCATATGTTTAATTCTTACTCAACTCAAACACAACGAAAACCTGTTTACAAAACGGAGTAATCCTGTTTTTGACTCAAACCTGTTTATCTTAACCCAAAACTTGTGTAACTTGTGTCGGATTCGTAGTTGTTTATTCGTGTCATGTCAAGAAATTAACACCCCTAGGCTAGGGTGGTTAAGACCAACATGAGTGGAAAGTGAGAGGAAAAATAAAGAGAGGTAATATAAGGTGATGATGAGATATAATGTGAAGTCTAAGTTGTCAAGAGAACCATATTACCACCACCCCTTTAACTGGTCTCTATAATCTGTATTCCATTATTGTTCATCTCATGACGAAAACGTTTGAAAACAAAAAAAATGTCTAAAAACGTATGAAAACGAACAAAAATGAACAAAAACGTGTGTGAACGGACGAAAACGAGCGAAAACGTGCGAAAAGGAACAAACACATACGAAAACGCATGAAAACGTGCGAAACGGATGGGAAGATGTGAAAACGGAAGAAAACTTGAGAAAACAAAAGAAAACGTGCGAAAACATGCGAAAATGAAAGAAAACGGGCAAAATCGAAAGAAAACGTGTGATAACGCAAGAAAACGTGTGAAAACGTGCGAAAACAAACGAAAATGTACAAAAACAGACGAAAACGTGCGAAAACGTACGAAAATATGTGAAGACGGACGAAAACGTGCGAAAACTTATGAAAACGTGCGAAAACTGACGAAAACTCACGACAAAGGAGGAAAGGTATGAAAATGTACAAAACGTTCAGAACGTACAAAAACGTATGAAAACGCACAAGAACGTATAAAAAGCGCAAAATGTCAAAAACGTCCATTAGTTGCAATTTGGGTAAAATTTGCCAACTTGTTGGAAACAAGAAAAGTATCGGTCACTTCCAAGTTGTAATAGTCTTAGCCCGTAGTTTATTATTTGATTAGTCCAGTAAGCTAGTCTGGCCCACAGCCCATGTATGGTATGTAATATATATACCCTCTCCATGCCTTGGAGAGGGTTGGTTGGTTAGTTGTTTCATTTTTCACATTTTCACACACTTAATATTCATATTACTTTCTCTCTCTAGAAACTTTCCAACCCACTTCTCTCTCTAGTTCTTGCATAATATCATTAGAGATTACTAGTATTCTTCAATTGGCATCAGAGCCATGGAGTGGTATGCTTAGTTTTTGTATTTGTCTTTTGATTTGTGTTCAAAACCTTTACAAAGAGCAAAATTTGGATTTAAATTTTTCGGCTTAAAAACCATAAAGTTTTCATTTTTATTGTTCCTATATGGTTAGTAACACTAGTTGTACAAGATTTTTTGCAAAAAAACCAATCAAAAAAATGTGCCTTTTTGAGTTTTGAAAATTTGGGTTTTAGTCTCGGTTACAACATGAACTAAGTTTTTGTCCTGTTGGAACCGGAAACCAATGAAGGACATCGAACGAGTTAACCCGAATAGTTAACCGAACCAGTAGAATTCCGAACGATGTTGATTTTAGTTAGATATCGACGATGTTTTTTTTTCAGTTGGAACCGATCTAGTTGGTTGCCAGTTAGAAAAAGCCGATACTAGTACTTTTCAGTCCAATCCGAACAGTTACTGATTGAGTGCCGACACTAGTTGGGGAAACCTGTTCTGGAAGCGATTTGTTGGAACCGAACCAGTTGGAACCAAACAGTTGGAATCCGATACAGTTGGAATTCCGAACAGTTGGACCCGAACTAAAGTTGTTTAAGAACCGATCTAATCATTTTCAACTAAAACTTATCAACTCAAATTTCTAAATTATACGGTTATTTCTTTGACTTGTAAAATCCCGTAAAACATTAACTTGTTTTCTCGGTTTTGTCAAGAATTGTAAAATCCCGTGTAGTTTCAAGAATTACTCAAGTCTCGTACAACACAAATCAACATAATTTTCTTTCTACACCGATCGATCAATTAGTAATTCTTTTTGATTACCACGTTTACAATGACGGAATTTGATGATAAAATCACTTATTTCGGGTATAGGTGACAATAAACCAACAGTTGCTTGAAAATAATTCTTGTATGATTCATGGAAAAGCATAATGGAACTTTATATGATGAATAGACCACATGGTAGAATGATCCTTGCTTCCGTTGAGAAAGGCCCACTCGTCTGGCCATCAATCACAGTGGATGGTGTCACAAGACCTAAGGAATATACTGAGCTCACCCCTGCAGAAGCCATTCAAGCTGATTGTGACATCAAAGCAATTAATATCATTCTCCAAGGCCTTCCAACAGAAATCTATGCTCTTGTGAGTCAACATCGTGTAGCCAAGGATCTTTGGGAGAAGATTAAGCTGCTCATGCAAGGAACGTCGTTAACAAAGCAAGAACGAGAGTGTAAGTTGTACGATGAATTTGATAAGTTCACTTACAAGAAAGGAGAGTCGTTACACGAGTACTACTTGAGATTCACATTGCTACTCAATGATATGAACATCTACAAGATGCCACTGGAGCAATTTCAAGTTAATACCAAGTTTCTGAACACTCTTCCTGATGAATGGAGCAAATTCGTTACTGATGTTAAGTTGGTCAAAGACTTGCATACTACCAATGTTGATCAGCTTCATGCTCACTTGGAACAACATGAACGACATGCAAATGAAGTTCGCTTGATGCATGAACGTAACTCCGATCCTCTTGCTTTAGTTGCATCTCACCAAATAACACAGTCACCTTATCAAACTCATCAACACACTTACCAAAACACTCAACTTCAACCACCAGCTTCAACATATCCATCTCCACAGTATGGTTCACCTTATCAGTCTCAACAATACTCAACTCATCAATCATCAACACCTCTTTCAGTAACTTATCCATCCAATGATTTTCAATCATCAATTCACCACAACGTTTATTCTCCATCATCATCCATCCCTCAATTGGAATATCCTCCCCAAATTAACCAACAATCTGAATTTTCCCAACAAGACTCCGGTCTAATTGTTCCAGTATTCCAGAAAGGTGATGATCCCATTGATGCCATCAATCACATGATGTCGTTTTTTACTGCAGTTGTCACCTCCTATTATCCCACTACCAATAATCAGCTGAGAAACTCGTCTAACCCTAGGCAACAAGCTACCATCAATAATGGAAGAGTGACACTACAACCAATTCAGGGGAGACAAACTTCTTTTGCTGCGGGTACTTCAAGGACTTACACTCCAGGAGCAAGTGGAAGCAATTCTGGAAAACAGAGGACGGTTATTTGCTACAACTGCAAAGGGGAAGGTCACATGTCCAGACAGTGCACCAAACCAAAGAGAAAAAGGGATGATTCATGGTTTAAGGAGAAAGTGTTGCTGGTACAAGCTCAAGCACATGGTCAAATTCTAAATGATGAGGAACTAGCTTTTTTGGCAGATCCAGATATTCCTGAAGGTCAAAGCACACAGACTGTCATTACTCACAATGCTGCTTATCAAGCTGATGATTTGGATGCATATGACTCTGATTGTGACGAACTCAACTCTGCCAAAGTTGCTCTCATGGCGAATTTATCTCATTATGGTTCAGATGCTCTTGCTGAGGTACACAATCATAATAATATGAATAATGATGTGGTAAATCAAGCTGTGCAGATGATGCCGTCTTCTCAACAGTCAAATGTTGTGAAACATTCAGAGACTGAAATAACCAGTGATAGCATTATCATTCCTTATTCTCAGTATGTGATTGAATCAAAACAAGCAACTATTCAAAAGTCTAACTCCTCTGCACAACAAGATGATTTGATATTATCTGTGATTGAACAGCTTAAAACCCAAGTAGCTAATTCTACCAAGACTAATCTGGAAAATAAGAGTGTCAATGATACCTTAACTGTTGAGCTTGAAAGATATAAGGAACAAGTTAAAGTTTTGAAAGAAGCACAATATGTTGGCTTAAGGAGTAAGGATAACGTTTCAGACATATGTGCACAGTCTGTAGAGATTGATCTTCTTAAACAAACTCTTTCAGAACATTTAAAAGAAAAGGAATCTTTATTACAAACGGTTACTCTTCTAAAAAATGATTTTAAGAAAGAAGAATCTAGAAACATTGATGGAGAAATAGCTCTAGAAAAGCATATCAAACATCTAGATAATATTATTTTTAAAAGAGATCAATTTGCACAAACTGTTCACATGTTGCCAAAACCTCAGTTTTTCTATAATAGCACCACTAAACAAGCTCTAGGTTTTCAAAATCCCTTCTATCTGCAGAAAGCTTAGCAGTCGAAACCAAAGCTTTATGTTGGTGATATTATTGTTCAAACTAATCCTATTGTGATTCCTGATTCAGAAGAAACCTTAGCACTTGCTGAAGAGAGTCGTTCCAAAACGCTTTCAAAACATAAGGATAATATGATGTTAGAAAAGGAAAAGCAAGTTGATACCACACCAATAGATTATGCTGCTCTTAACCAACTTTATAAAGATTTTCCAACACGATTTGTTCCACAAACTGAATTATCTGCTGAACAAGCCTTTTGGTCTCAAAATTCTGTGAATTCTTCAGAACCCACACTTTCTATTAGACCCACCAATGTTGAGGTTCCAAAAGAACTTCCTAAGGTCAGCATGGTTAACACGAGTTCGAAGAAACTTAAACACCATCTTGCTAACTTTGATGTGGTAGTCAAAGAAAGGACCACACCCACAGCTATCACTGAGGGTTCGTGGGGTTTCGAACATACAAAAGCTTGTTTTAGGGATGAAATAATTCCATTTGTAAAAGCTCTGAAGGACTTATTTAGTACATTCAACCAACATTTGGTTGATGAACTTTCTGAAGTCCAAAATGTCTTCTATCAAATGGAACAGGCTGTGGAACAACATCGTATTGAGTCAAAAACATTTGAAGTTAAGATGAATCAAGTTTTGAACGAAAATGAACGACTCTTGGAACAAGTGATGAGCAAAGATATTGTGAACTTACTTGTTAATCCTTCCGTGGAGAATGATTCTGTGAATGTGCATGAATGTCAAAAGTGTCTCAAACTTGAGACTGAGCTTCAAACGGATTTTGTTAAAAGGGAAACTTACGATAAACTGTTCAAAAGTTTTACCATTCTTGAAAAACATTGCATCTCTTTAGAAGTTGACACTCAACTTAAACAGGAAATTTTTCAAAGAGAAAATTATGTTTCAAATCAAAGTGTTCCAAGTTTTGATCAATTGTTTGAATTAAATAAATTGAAAGCTCAGTCCCAAGAGAAAGACAAGGTAATTAAGAAGTTGGAAGAGATAATTAAATCTCTGAGTGGAAAAATAGATAAAGAAAAGATCAAACATGACTTAGAAGAGATTGAAACCATAAATATTGAATTGGATCATAGGGTGACAAAGCTTATTGCTGAGAATGAGAATTTGAAACAGACCTATAAGCAACTTCATGACTCGATTAAACCAGCACGTATTCGATCAAAAGAACAATGTGATGATTTAATTAATCAAGTTAATATAAAGTCTGTGGAAAATTTTGATTTAAATGATAGTCTTCAGGAAAAGGCTTTGGCAATTACAACACTTAAGGATGAATTAAGGAAACTTAAAGGAAAAGCCCTAGTTGACAATACAGTTTCAAACCACTCTAGTGATCCAGAGTTGCATCAAGTTAATGTGGAACCAATAACCCCTAAATTGTTGAATAAAAGGACAGCTCCCTCTGCCTATATTAAGCATTCTCAGGAAGAAGCCGTAGTTCTAAGAGATCTAGTCGATCATATTAAAGCTAATTATCCTTTAGATCCACTCTTAGAATATGCATGTAAGTATACTAAACTAATTCAGGAGATGCTTTCTAAAATTAGTAAAACCTGTCCTAGTATCAACAGTTCTAGAGAACAATTAGTGGCTGTGACCCCGATGAACAAAATCAAAAGAGTTAGATTCACTGAGCCTGTCACTTCCTCAAGAAACACAAAAACAGCCCATACCTCAAACCTAGCTTCTAACAAACCTATGTTGTCTTCTACAGGAGTAAAACAGTTTACTAGTGCTAGCGGATCACAGCCTTCAGGCAATACAAAGAAAGATAAGATTCAACAAACACAAAGTAGAATTCTGAAGAATAAAGTAGAAGCCCACCCTAGGAAAGTTAAATCTAGTTTGAAAAATAAAGATCATGTTGTTGAACCAAAAGGAACTGCTCCTGTGCAGCATTCCAAGCTTAATGCGAATTCTGACCTTAAATGTGTTAAGTGTAATGGTTGCATGCTTTCTGATAATCATGATTTGTGTGTTCTTGATTTTATCAATAATGTGAATGCTCGTGCTAAATCTAGATCTGTTAAGAAAAATTCAAAGAGAAAAGTTTGGAAACCAACAGGAAAGGTGTTTACCAATATTGGATATATCTGGAGACCTACTGGTCGGACCTTCACTATAGTAGGAAATGCGTGCCCTTTAACTAGGATTACCACAACTACTGAAGTGCCCCTTAGGAAATCATCTGCTCTAGATAATAAAACACCTAAACCTGTCGTCACATTGGTTTACTCAAGGAAACCTAGGAAGTCTAAAACTAGTGTTCCTGTTAACAATTATAAGGTTATTAAATCTGTAACTGCTAACAATTCGGAACCCAGTCAATCCCGGGGATCCATAGTTTCCAATGTTCCATCTTCCTCTCTTGATGAATGCAGGTCGTCCAAATTGTCCTCTGGTATTTGGACTCCGGCTGCTCCAAGCATATGACCGGAGATCGCTCTCAGCTCACCAATTTCGTCAATAAGTTCTTGGGTACAGTCAAATTCGGTAATGATCATGTTGCAAAGATTATGGGTTATGGAGACTATCAGATTGGGAATGTTACAATTTCAAGGGTTTATTACGTTGAAGGACTTGGGCATAATCTATTCTCTGTGGGACAATTTTGTGATTCCAACCTCGAAGTTGCGTTTCGTCAACACACCTGCTACATTCGCAATCTAGAAGGTGTTGATTTATTAACTGGATCTCGAGGGGACAATCTTTATACACTCTCTCTTGGGGATATGATGGCGTCCTCTCCTATCTGTCTCTTGTCAAAGGCCTCTAAAACCAAGTCTTGGTTATGGCATCGTCGTCTCTCTCATTTGAACTTCGGAGCTATTAATCATCTTGCCAGACATGGTCTTGTTCGAGGTCTCCCTAAGCTCAAGTTTGAAAAGGACCATTTGTGTTCTGCATGTGCATTAGGCAAGAGCACGAAGAAACCCCACAAACCCAAATCTGAGGACACCAATCAAGAAAAACTCTATCTGTTGCACATGGATCTGTGTGGACCAATGCGTGTCGCGAGTGTCAATGGAAAGAAGTACATCCTTGTTATTGTCGACGATTACTCTCGATTTACATGGGTAAAATGCTTGCGATCAAAAGATGAAGCTCCAGCTTTTATTATCAATTTTTTGAAGATGATCCAAGTACGACTTAAGGAAACCGTCGACGCATCAGAACAGATAATGAACTAGTTTGTTAATCTGATCATTGCGTGAATGTGTGTGTGTGAGAAGGGGCGCATCTTCATGAAACATCTGTTGCCGCTCTCCACAGCAAAAACGGTGTTGTTGAAGAGAAATCGTACGCTAATTGACAGCCCGCACTATGTTAATTTATGCAAAAGCTATTTTTTTTCTATGGGCCAAATCAGTTTCTACAGTTTGTCTATACCTAAAATCATTCCATGATACGCCGTCGACACGGTAAAACACCATACAAGCTTCTGCACAACAAACCTCCCGACCTATCGTATCTTTATGTGTTTGGTGCACTCTGCTACCCAACGAATGATAGCGAGAACTTGGGCAAGTTACAACCGAAGGCTGATATAGGTATTTTCATTGGCTATGCACCCACGAAGAAAGCATTCCGGATTTACAACAGGCGTACCAGATGAATAATTGAAACCATTCACGTTGACTTTGATGAGCTGACTGCAATGGCTTCTGAACACAACAGTTCAGGAGCCGCTCTTCATGAAATAACTCCTGCAACAATCAGTTTAGGACTCGTGTCAAACCCTCATCCTTCAACACCGTTTATACCACCTTCGTGAACTGACTGGGATATGTTGTTTCAACCGTTGTTTGATGAATTTCTCAATCCTTTACCTAGTATTGATCTTTTTTTCTTTTTAATTTTTTTTCAGTTTTTTTATTATTGTTTGCCTTTTTTTATTACTTGCTCTTGGCAAGTGCTGCTCGAATTAATGAAGTAATTGCCCCAGTTCCTTGCTGACTCAACCGTTCACCTCACCGCTTACAGTGACCAAGATTGCACCATCTCCAAGTAATCTCAAACAACACGTAAAACCGAATCCTCCGTCATTATGACGATGTGAAGAAAGTAATCATGATATGAAGTTGGACATTTTGTGTAATGATCCATACTTTGGTTGTTCCAATTCTAGAATCCTTTCTGATCAATCTTCATCATCTGAGTTGTATGATACAATTGTGCACCTGATCACCTAAATTTTGAACACATAGCAAATAGGACTAAGGAATCGTCCACTTGATAACATAATCGGTGAAACTCGCTGACAGTTTCACTCGGCTTTACAATTACATGAGCAAGCTCTTTTCTGTTACTACGATGCTTTCCTAACTGTTATTGAACCCAAGACGTATAAAGATGCTTTGACTCAAGCCTGTTGGATTGAAGCAATGCAAGAAGAACTTAACGAGTTCGAACGACTTGAAGTATGGGAGCTCATACCCCGACCAGACAAAGTTATGGTGATTACTTTAAAGTGGATCTACATGTGAAAATCAGACGCTTTATGGAGGAATTTGAAGACAAAGCTCGATTAGGTAGGACTGTGGTTACCGTCAAGAGGAGGGAATCGATTTTGAAGAGTCTTTTGCTCTGGTTGCGAGATTAGAGGCTATAAGGATTTTTCTCGCGTTTGCTGCACATATGAACATGGTCGTATACCAAATGGATGTGAAGACTGCGTTTTGAATGGTAATCTGCGGGAAGAGGTTTATGTTAGCCAGCCGAATGGGTTCGTGGATAAAGATAACCCTAATCACGTGTATAAGCTAAAGAAAGCTCTTTATGGGTTGAAACACGCTCCACGCGCGTGGTATGATATGTTGTCTTTGTTCTTGATATCCTAAGACTTTTCTAAAGGCTCAGTGGATCCTACATTGTTCATCCGCAGAGATGGCAAGGAATTACTTTTGGTACAAATTTATGTCGATGACATTATCTTTGTTGCATCTACACTTGAACTTTGTGATCTATTTTCTAAAATCATGTGTTCAAAATTTAAAATGTCAATGATGGGCAAAATCTCATTTTTCTTAGGATTACAAATTTCTCAAAGTCCCAGAGGCATCTTTATTAACCAGTCAAAATATGCCCTTGAATCCTTGAAGAAATACGGTTTTGACTCTTGTGACCTAGTGGATACTCCAATGGTAGAGAAATCCAAACTGGATGACGATAAAGAAGGGAAAGCCGTAGATCCGTCACACTATCGTGGTATGATTGGCACCCTCCTTTATCTTACAGCCAGTAGACCTGACCTATAATTTGCTATATGCATGTGTGCCCGGTATCAGGCTCGGCCTACCGAAAAGCACTTAAATACGGTAAAAAGGATCTTTCGGTATCTAAAAAGAACCGTACATTGGGGTCTATGGTATCCGAAGGATTCTTCGATTGCTCTAACAGCATTTGCAGATGCGGATCATGCTGGTTATCAAGATACACGCCGTAGCACTTCTGGTAGTATGCAACTTTTAGGTGATAGACTTGTTAGCTGGTCGTCTAAAAGATAGAAAAGCGCTGCGATATCCAGTACGGAAGCTGAATATATTGCTTTGTCCGGCTGTTGTGCTTAAATCCTTTGGATGAGATCACAGCTTACCGACTATGGCTTTGGATTCAATAAAATTACAATGTACTATGATAACAAAAGCGCTATTGCCTTATGCTGCAACAACGTTCAACATTCCAGATCCAAGCATATAGACATCAGATTTCACTTTATCAAGGAGCATGTTGAGAATGGGGTGATCGAACTTTTCTTTGTCAATACGGAGTATCAATTGGCAGACATCTTCACTAAACTCTTGGCCGAAATAGAATTGAATTTCTGATCAACAAGCTAGGAATGCAAAGTTTTACGTCGGAGACTCTGAAACAATTGGCAGATGAAGTTGATGAATAGTATGGGTACCTATTCAAATATCCTGTATCATATGTATATATTTTAAAAAACCATAAAAACCAAAAAGATTTTTCATTTTTCAAAATTTTTATAAAAACAAAATACAAAAATATAAAATTTTAAAAACCAAAGAAAAAATTAAAAAATGAGAAAATATAAAAAGAGGTAAAAATGGCATGTCTTCTGAAAATCGATAACATTTACGGTCTTAGAAATGTCATTCAATAATGATACGAGGCTGTAAATGAAGTTCGAGCAGAAGTTTAAATGTTTTCAAAACATGCCAAATGGCTTGCTATTATTTCAGATAGCAACCCGGTCATCATCTTAAAGGCAAGTATTTCAAAAAGAAAACTTGACCTCTCAACGGGAATTTATTCTCGGGCATGGTCTACTTTATGACTATGCAAAGGCTTGTGATTACTTTGCATCACAACCCGTGCTTCCTATATTCCATAAGTGTACGTGTCAGTGCGCTTATGTCTTAAAATAAGAGAAATCTTATTTGCTATGGTGTTTGTTGTTTCTCAAAAATAAATACATTCCTTCATCAGAAAATATGTTTTTTTTCAAGTGACATTTGACTTCTCAAACAACGACTACAGCTCTTTAGATAGAAAACGGGTCATTGTTTGAGGGGGAGAGAATGTCAAATTTCTTCGTCATAATAAATTGAGTTTTTAAGGGAAAAAGGTTTTTACACAATAACAAAACATCACTTTAAGGAAAGTTAATTAATTTTAGCTTACATGTGCCTAATGTGTTATTTGTTTATGCCTTTAGGGAATATTCTTGCCAACTTAAGTCTATAGGTATGCTAGTTTAAACATTAGGGACTATAAGTGCTATTTGTTTATCTAATATATACCTTATAAAACTTATAATGGCAAAATAAAAGGGAGATGAAACGTAAGGGACTATATGTGTTATAATCTAAACTTAGATAAATATTCCACCCATCCTCATCCCTCGTCACTGTTCACACCACCCACACACACTCAAAATACACACACGCACCCTCTCTCAATTGTAACCCTCAATCCATCACTTCAAGATAAATTCAAGCTTAAGGTATTATTATCAAA
Source organism: Tanacetum coccineum (assembly GCA_026074375.1). Taxonomy (NCBI): domain Eukaryota; kingdom Viridiplantae; phylum Streptophyta; class Magnoliopsida; order Asterales; family Asteraceae; genus Tanacetum; species Tanacetum coccineum. The sequence goes on along the minus strand of BQNB010000671.1, from coordinate 34,726 downwards.
GTGTTCTCCACGCTCCAAACCACTCACGTCTCACTCAAATTAAGCTTTTACTTGGTCTTGATCTCGATAAACCCTAATTGTCAAATTAGGGTTCGTCCAAATCGAACCTTGTTAAAACCATAAATTGAATAAGGGGTTTTGTTGCCTTTGGAGTGTAGAACATCCATTCTTAACAGTTTTGAATTTGGTTTTGTTTTGAATGTATTCTTGTTATATATTGGATCGAAAATTAGGGTTTATGTAATATGTTGAAAAATGTTAATGGGTTTTGTGTGGGATTATAATGTTATGCTTCTTTGTTTATGCCAGAAACATTTTAATATGATTTTGATCGCATCACGTTATTATCATATGTCTTCGTGTTAATGTCTGGTCGTTTCTTGAAAAATACGTATGATAATATGTTCAAGTAGTGTATTGATTGTGCATAACTGATATTCTCATTATATGTAACAACTGAGAGCTATTAACTATGATATCTGTGGAAATTTTATAGACAAATTGAACAAGTGATTCACTGAGAGAACCGATCGAGTCTAAGTCTGTGTGAACCAAATGAGAGTACACCCTTTGTGGACCGATCGAGTCATTATTGAGAACTGAATGAGCGTAATCCCTTTGTGCACCGATCGAGTCTAAATCTGTGTTAACCGAACGAGAGTACACCCTTTGTGGACCGATCGAGGCATTAGTATTGAGAACCTAACGAGTGTAATCCCTTTGTGAACCGATCGAGTCTAAGTCATTGAGAACCGAACGAGTTTATACCCTTTATGAACCGATTGAGTCTACTCCTTTAGGAACCGAACGAGTTGGTTACCTTTAAGACCCGAACTAGTTAAGTTTTTTGTGAACCAAACGAGTTGGTTTCCTTTGAGACCTGAACGAGTTAATATTTTTATGAGCTGAACGAGTCAGATTATATTATGAACTAAACAAGTGAAAAAGCTTTAGGAACCAAACTTGACTTGAAAAAACACACTTAAAGATCAAATTTTTCCAAAATAAGGTCAAACTAAGACTTCACTTAGTTCAAGTAGACACTAAAAGATTGACAAATCCAAGGTTAACTAAAATTCAACTTAGGTTATCTAAATTATCTACTAGTTAGACAAACCACGATTCCTAAAGTGTTACAATAGTTGCCTCTGTCACATAAGCTTTTAGTCTATCTAAGTTGTCTGATCTTCAAAGTGCTAAAAGTCATAAAGGTTCTAATGTGTAATTAATCATGTCACATTATAAACTGCATTAACTCTTTCTTAAGTAGAATCATGGACATCACAAAGGCTGAACAGATTGCGTTGGATGATGCCTTAGTTGCTCTTGCCAACTGACTGAAGATTGGTAAATGCAATCTACGATTAAACTCAGATCTCACGTCAAAAGAAGCAACTCTTCAAGTGGTTTATGATGTGTTGAAGCTCACTCCCTTCTACAAGGCATTTCAAGCCTCAGCTGATGTTCCAGAGATCTATATGCAAGAGTTATGGGCCACTGCATCCGTTCATAACCATTCGATTCGATTCAAGTTGAATAACAAGAAACATATTGTCAATCTTGAGTACTTCAGAGAAATGCTTCAAATATGCCCTATAATCCGTAATCAGAAATTTGATGAACCACCCTTTGAGCAAGAAATTCTCACATTTCTCGTAAGTCTCGGTCACAGTGGAGAGATAAGGAAGATTACAGATGTCAATGTCAACAAGCTACATCAACCCTGGAGATCATTTGCTGCGGTTATCAACAAGTGTCTCAGTGGTAAAAGCTCCTATGACAGTCTTCGTTTATCTCAAGCTCAAATCATTTGGGGCATGTACCATAAAAAGAATGTTGACTATGCCTTTCTTCTGTGGGAGGACTTTACTTATCAAGTAGAGAATAAGAATACGAAGAAGGGTAATGTGATGTACTACCCACGCTTCACCAAGCTTATTGTCAACTTCTTCATGTCAAAAGATCCATCAATTCCACGGAGGAACAAGATTAATTGGCACTATGCCAGGGATGACCCCATGTTCACCACAATCAATGTTATCTCCAGGCATGAGGATACACAGTTGTACGGTGCAATCTTGCCTAAGGAATTGACAAACGAGGACATCCGAAACTCTGAGTCCTACAAAGAGTACTATGCTATCGCTTCAGGAGAAGTACCTCCAAAAACAAAAGCAAGTGTTCATAAGAAGAAAGCTGATTCTGATACAACACCTAAGGAGAAGCCTCCCACAGACCCCAAAGACAAAAGAGTCAAACAAACTGGTAAGATGACTGGCTCAGGAAAGCAGAAGCAACCTGCTACAGGTTTAGAGACTCTCTCCGAGATTGCTTTGACTGAAACTGAACAACTAAAGATAGCTACCAAGAGAAGTCGAATTCAAACACTCAACTCACAAGCAAGTGGCTCAGGTGATGGAGTTGACATCCTGTCAAAGGTTCCTGATGAGCAAGTACACGAGAAGACAGGTACAGATGAAGGAGCTGGTGACAAACCAGAGGTTCCCGATGTACCCGAACATCATTCTAATAGTGAGGAAGAGTCTTGGACCTTTAGTGACGGTGATGATGATGATGAAGATGATGATGCTAACAAAGATTCAGATGCACATGATGATGATGATGATGAACTTGTGCGATTTTTATGAATCAAACTATTTTTTGTGACAATGGAAAGAAATGGATGGTGCGAGTCTATAAGAATCAAACTTTTATTCCAGATATGGAATGACGTTGATGATTGAATTTTTTGAAGTGATTAGCTTCTCGATTGTGTCACAACCACTTTTGCATGGGACGTTCGATTGATTTCAAAATCAATTTTTCTATTTAAATCGGGGAGATAGGATAACTCACTGGGTTCACTTTATCGTGTGTCTGCTTGGATGACGGTTTCGATTAATGAGACATGCTGAGTTTATGAAATCATGCAAATGTGCTAGTAGAAATAATTCTATAACTTCAGTGGTATACTATTCTAGGGATTCTTCTTAATTGAATTCTACTGGTCACAGGTCGATCCTTTCGATTTCGAAGGTTACTCCAACCAAACTCGGGCGATGATGCAAACCATATTCGTCCCCCTTCTTTATTGGCTAACTGTTTTAATGTAGGTTACTTAAAGATGGTGGTGAGGTACTGATTCCAGCAGACTCACAAGAGTCATAACCTACATGCTCATACCCGACGACAAACATAAAGACATCATGATAAGCTCAAGTAACTGTTTCAAGTCTTCCGTACTCTGAGTACGTACGTCTTTCTTGAAGTGACGATTAGTTTTAAAGTCAAAGAAATTTTCAAAGAAGTTTGTACTTGATACTGAACGTCTTTCACGAAGTGAAGAAGTGTTAAAGTTAATAGAATTTTCAGAAGATGTACATTATAGCTTTCCAAGTCATCAATCAAGATTGTATGAGCATGTCGGTAAGATGTCACAGATACAAGTTGACTAAGTAAAGATGGCCGAAACGAGATTATGCTTGGTTGATGATCTCATTAGTGCTCGATATCACTTCTCCACTTACAAGTAAAGATAAAGGAACAAGCGCGAGCCTAAAGTCAAAGATTTATACTACATATTCACAAGAGAAAGTCAGTTTACGAGATGGAAGACTAGGGATATAGCTGAGTATGCTGGTTAAAGTTTGTAAAATGGGAGTGACCTCCCTTAGGGGGAGTTGTTGGAAACTAGAACAAAGATCGGTCACTTCCAAGTTTTATATAGTCTTAGCCCGTAGTTTGTTAGTGTTTAGTCTAGTAAGCTAGTCTGGCCCAAGGCCCATAGAAAGCCCGTTAAGGCCTATGGCCGACCATGTAAGTAGTATATATACCCTCTCCATGCCTTGGAGAGGGTGGTTGGTTGTTTCATTTCTCATTTCACACATAATAATATTTTCCATGTTACTTTCTCTCTCTAGAAACCTTCCAACCCACATCTCTCTCTAGTTCTTGCATAATATCAAAGATTACTAGTATTCTTCATTCTCTGTGTTTAGGAGCTGCCAGATATGATTCACTTTTATCCATTTTGTCGATCAGAATCTTCTTCAACTCAAATTCTAAAAGCGTTGTAGCAGCCTCATATAAAGATTGTGGTTGTGAAGACTTCTTGTCTAGAACAACATGTTCAAGTGACTCGGTAACCATGCTTTTGATCACAAGAGGAGCAAAGTTAGACACTTCCTTTGGCAGAATCTAAGGAAGTTGTATCTGGACTAGCTCTGTGATCCTTGCAGTGATAGATGAAGAAAGGTGGTTCATGAATTCATCTCTTGTGGTTCCAAGCCTTGCATCTAGATATTCATCAACTAAATCTGTCACTTGAGTATGAAGAGGATCCTTTTAGTGCTTAGCAACTTCTTTTTCCAATGCTGTGACTCTGTTGTTGAATTGGAAGACGGATGCGAAATCAGGAAGTGTTGATGACATCAAATAACGTCACTTTATTATATCATTTATCCTATCTGTTTTGCCCACTTTTATATAATTATTGCATAATTTGGTACTTAATTGCTTTAAAGTTGATAAATGCAGTAATTCAGGAGTGTTTTGTGAAGACAAGCTAAAAGGCGCATAAATTGGAGCTAAAATGAAGATATTTGAAGATTGTTGATTTCTGACCAATACGTCGTATCCAACAAAAGAGATACGGCGTATCCGCGCCAAGACTTCACAAGAAAACGCGTTTGACCAATTCCCAATACGGCGTATCCCTTCTGTCTACATACGCCGTATCCATGAAGATAACTATTCAAAGATACAGTAAATCAAGTAAATTGGGAATGATATCATTGATTTATTATGAACGTAGCGCGCACTCTAAGGAATTCAGCCTAATACACCGTATCGACCTTGGCAGATACGGCGTATTGAGTCTCTTTCAAACTCTATAAATAGAAGACTCAAAAATGAGTTTTCAGTGTGCAACATCATATTCTTTATACCATACTCATTAAAGCCGAATTTTAGAGGAGAAGAACAGCCACAAAGGTCAAGCATTGATCACGAATCCATAGAAGACATCGTGTAATTTTTACTCTCTTAATCGTTCGATTTTCATTGTTTGATTACGCTTGTATAATTATAATGGTTGTGGGCTAATACCCTCAGGTATTAGCCATCTTCATGAAAATTCAATGTTTGGTTTGTTTTAAAATCGATTTCTTAATTTATCGTTGATTGTTTAATTATGTTTATCACCTCATACTCGTTTATGTATTTGAATAAGCGACCTATCATTCAACTGGATCTAGTGATACGGACCAAGTAATCTAGATACCGGGATAGCTCTCCATATCGTATTTTATATTATTGGACCAATTGGATCACAAATAACGTTCTGTCTTTGTCTTTGAATTATGAGCTTAGTTGGACCGGTAGGCGACCCGTTTATGTTTTAGCAATCATGCTCTTAATTAACTGATAAAGATTTTAATAGTGGACTACCGGTATATAAAACACCGTCAAACAATAAATAGGTAAAGTCCCGTTGGGCTAGGGTTTTAACAGGATCACCACTGCTTTGATTCCTTAAGATAGATTATAATTAAACTAAATGATGCTTTATTCGGACGCGTTAATTGTGACATGATAAATTGTGTCTAGGTCATAGGATGATGTCCCACCTAAGTCTTAAGAATGATATGCCGCTTTGAGATAAATAAATCATTGCACTAAAACAAACAAACCAGCATTGAATCGGATTTAATATGGCTAATACAGTTTTCTATCATTTGGCTTGTACCGCTTTTCTATCTTCTGAATTTCTTCTTTTGTGTTTATTGTGTATTGAATTGATATTTGTTTCCACCAAACTTGTGCCAGTCTCTCAAGCTGAAAATCCCCATATCATTAGACAACGTATATAGCATAGGTTTAACCAGTAAATAGACTAATTAAAATACTAATAGAATATAGGATTAATGTTCCACTCTTAGTGTTCGACACCCTACTTACCGCAAACTCCATCTTGACCGGGTACACTGCTCGTTAAAGTGTTGTTTTAGGTTTGTCGGCTAAATATAAATTTAAAACTTGATAATCAAATAATTGACCCTACACGATAGCACATCAGGTTTTTGGCTCCGCTGCCAGGGAGTGGATTAATTAAACCTTATTCTTATTATTATTTCTAACCATTAATTAATTTAGTTTAGAGTAATTTAATTATTTAAATTCTGTTTGTATTTATTCGTATTGTGTGTTTTAATTCCCGCATTTAATTGTTTTTAAATAGTATTTTGTTCTGACTAATCACCTGATACGCCGTATCCACCAGTTGGCTACGACGTATCAAACCTTCTGCTCAGGACAACGTATTGAGTTTTACAGTCTAAACGGCGTATCTGTTCTCTAAAAATATGGCGAATTCGGTGAACTTTATACGGCCTACTGGCATTCAACAGACCTATACGGTGTATTCACATTAATTGGATACTGCGTATATGTCAATTGATACAATAGCAATATGATATTCTATATCCTACTAACAATTTCCTCCATTTTTGAGAAAGTGGTGATCGCTTGTTGCAACTCAGGATGGCACCAAGCTATGGGAATGGAGAGCGTAATAACTCAAGGATGATCACAACTTCCGAACTAAAAATCAGTGATGAATTCTTGAAAATATTGCAGGACAACGCCTTCAATGGCATGGATGGAGGGGACGCTACCGATCACATTGCAAAGGTGCTCAAAATAACTGAATGGATTAAGATGCCTAATATGGAAAAAAAATGAACTACGATTACACGTCTTCTCAAAATCACTCAGTTGAGATGCCGAGAGATGGTGGAACAATGAAATAAATGAAACAACTATCACCTGGAGCGAACTGAACGATAAATTTTTTCATAAATATTACCCATTGTCCCATACTTGCAATAGCAAAATCCCTGATGACCTAGACAACGGAACGGATTACTTTGAATTTATATATTGGCTGGCATCAAAGTTTGACAATTATTGGGAGATTGACAAGGATACCAAAAATGGGCTATGGGAATTCTATGTGAATGAACGTGCTAATGGAACGATTGGCGACCTCGACGAACACAAAGAACCATGCAAAAGGACATGTTCGGATACATTTTATAAACCCTATTTAGACGCACAGGAAGCAAAAGACATCTACGAAGTTATTAATAGGGAATATTCTCCGATACCAATCCCCGCTCGCCGCGACATCGATAACCCAGACGAACTATGCAGAACTGAAGAATTCATAGTCGTACGACATTCGATAGGAAATGATGAAGAATTCGTTACTGTGGGTCCAAGCAAAATTAATACTATTGAAAGAACTCCTGGCAGCATGTCTTGCATCTACCACGAACTCTTCAACAGAAAAGATCGCGGATGGGAAGTAACACGGACAAGATAAGAAAGGAAAAAGGTCGAACTTAAAGACCAGCTGAAAGAAAAGTGCTTCCCGGGAGACAACTCGGTCATTTTTATTGTTTTCCGCATTTTAATTGTTTGAATTTAATTTAATTTCGAGTCTGTCTTCCCAGACACTCTATACGGCGTATCGAAACCCTCTGGATACGGCGTATAGACGTGTCTGGACGTTATCAGTTTTTAAAACTTAATATTTAATTTTCAGTAATTTAATTGTTTTTACAGGAACCATACGGCGTATCCTAGGGTTTGGGATACGGCGTATTGATCCCTGTACAGTTGTGTGTTTAATTGTTTTCTTGTACCATTATAGCGAGATAGAATTTGCACTCGTCTTCTAATCTTTTATGCAGGACCTTGCTGAAACTATGATATGGTATATTCTGAAAAAGACATGTGTTGAACTTATCTGGGCATTCTGAAGCCCTAGTCAACACACTTTTTGCTCAAGAACTCATCTTGGAGAATTATCACGAGCAAAACATCAGGGAGTTTTCCGTTCTAATTCTATTTTCCCTTATTATTTAATTGTTTTATCTATACAACGAGGACGTTGTATAACTTAAGTGGGGGGATGGAGAATTAGAACGTACTTGTCTTCTTTTTTACAAAATAACATGCAAAGTGCTTAAAAACGGCCAAAATTGAAAAAAATTCAGCATGACTTTTGTAAAAATCACTAGTTACATTACCTAGCGCACTATAACCCTTGATACCTATTCCGTTTCCAACTGTTTACTAAAAATTCCACAAAATTATGAGTGTGCCGGTGATGTAGTGGACTTTAGAACTTGGCCTGGTATATCACTCGAGACCGCAATGATGAGTACTATGGATTTAGATGGAGGAACATGTTCAACTGATAAATTTCTAGGATTAAACCAAATAGCCTACATATCGTAAAATTAACTAACTACCCTGGTAAGCTAAATCTTGTGTAACCCTTGATTACTCTCATTTTTAGAGTAAAATCCCCTAGAACAACCTGTTGAGCCATTCCTTTTTTTTCTACACCATATTATATGTTTCGTTACACCTTTGCACCTTAGCTTACCGTGTAGATTAAGCCTATTTTAATCAAAGTTGCTAGTTGCTTTCATGTAAAGTCTTGTATTTCCTGTGTCAAAGTGAAATTTTTCTATCTCTGTAATGGTCGGGAAATTGCACAATGCAATGGGAAAAATATGTAGCTCGTAAGTTTCGCTACTTTTGCGATTATGAATCATGTCCGAAGAAGAGGTGTTACCAGGAAAAAATTATCCGGATGAATTATGATAGTGAAGACGGTGGAATTAAACCGAGATTTATGATGTAAAGAAAAAAAAGAATGAAGAAAAATAGTCGGTTCAAGAAGTTTATACCAAAGGAATTACTTGGAAGGATCGATTATTCGTTGATACGCTACAAAAATCAACGATGTAAAGTCTTGTAAAAAGTGGCCGATATCACTACTTATTCTGTAAAAGTATGTAAAGAGCGGGATGTAAGGGTAGTTGACCGTTATGGGAACGTCAACTTAGGTTGTCTTTTTTCATTTCTGTGATCGAGGCGTTTGTCTATACGTTCGAGTCTTTGTCATGGAACGGTCGGGGGAAAGTTACTAGCAACCGTACTTTATTTGTTGGCTTAATCTATTTGTTTTGTGAAATAACGTCACTTTATTATATCATTTATCCTATCTGTTTTGCCCACTTTTATATAATTATTGCATAATTTGGTACTTAATTGCTTTAAAGTTGATAAATGCAGTAATTCAAGAGTGTTTTGTAAAGACAAGCTAAAAGGCGCATAAATTGGAGCTAAAACAAAGATATTTGAAGGTTGCTGATTTCTGACCAATACGCCATATCCAACAAAAGAGTTACGGCGTATTCGCGCCAAGACTTCACAAGAAAACGCGTTTGACTAATTCCCAATACGGCGTATCCCTTATGTCTACATACGCCGTATCCATGAAGATAACTATTCGAAGATACAGTAAATCAAGTAAATTAGGAATGATATCACTGATTTATTATGAACGTAGCACGCACTCCAAGGAATCCAGCCCAATACGCCGTATCGACCTTGCCAGATACGATGTATCGAGTCTTTTTTAGACCCTATAAATATAAGACTCAAAAACTTTCAGTGTGCAATATCATATTCTTTATACCATACTCATTAAAGACGAATTTTAGAAGAGAAGATCAGCCACAAAGTACAAGCATTGATCACGAATCCATAGAAGACATTGTGTAATTTTTACTCTCTTAATCGTTTGATTTTCATTGTTTGATTACGCTTGTATAATTACAATGGTTGTGGGCTAATACCCTCAGGTATTAGCCATCTTAATGAAAGTTCAATGTTTGTTTGTTTTAAAATCGATTTCTTAATTTATCGTTGATTGTTTAATTATGTTTATCACCTCATACTTGTTTATGTGTTTGAATATGCGACCTATCATTCAACTAGATCTAGTGATACGAACCAAGTAATCTAGATACCGGGATAGCTCTTCATATCGTGTTGTATATTACTGGACCAATAGGATCACAAATAACGTTATGTCTTTGTCTTTGAATTATGAGCTTAGTTGGACCGGTAGGTGACCCGTTTATGTTTCAGCAATCATGATCTTAATTAACTGATAAAGATTTGAATATTGGACTACCAGTATATAAAACACCGTCAAACAATAAGTGGGTAAAGTCCCGTTGGGCTAGGGTTTTAACAGGATCACCACTGCTTTGATTCCTTAAGATATATTATAATTAAATTAAAGGATTCTTTATGCGGACGCGTTAATTGTGACATGATTAATTGTGTCTAGGTCTTAGGATGATGTCCCGCCTAAGTCTTAAGAATGATATGCCGCTTTGAGATAAGTAAATCATTGCACTAAAACAAACCAGCATTGAACTGGATTTAATATGGCTAATACAGTTTTCTATCATTTTGCTTGCACCGCTTTTCTATCCTCTGAATTTCTTCTTTTGTGTTTATTGTGTATTGAATTGATATTTGTTTCCACCGAACCTGTACCAGTCTCTCAGGCTGAAAACCCCCATATCATTAGACAATGTATTTAGCATATGTTAAACTAGTAAATAGACTAATTAAAATACTAATAGAATATAGGATAAATGTTCCACTCTTAGTGTTCGACACCCTACTTACCGCGGACTCTATCTTGACCGGGTACACTGCTCGTTAAAGTGTTGTTTTAGGTTTGTCGGCTAAATATAAATTTAAAACTTGATAATCAAATAATTGACCCTACATGACAGCACATCAAGTGTAGATGGAGGATTTGTTGTTTCAGTTGTTGGTGGTAGAGTTGGTGTTGATTGTGGAGGTGGAGGAGTGAAGGATGGTATTGATCGTGGGATAACGGTGGTGAATATTGGAGAAAATTCAGTGATAACTGAAACAGGTACTGTGAGAAGTGTGGGTGTTTGCTGGCTTGGTACTTCATGATGGACGTGAACATCCATTGGAGAAATAATTTCTACATTAGTATGGGGAATATCTGAAAAATTCAAGAATTTAGATGCCAAGTCGGATGAGTGAGAAGAGCTGGTAACTAGGACTTCAGTCTTCTGTGGAATAGTAGAAAGTGTCACATGAGCATCTTCTATGACTTATGAGATCTCCAGATTTTCATTCCCTTGTTAAATGTCAGTCAATTCAGCATTGGTACCCTTCTCTTGAATAAACCCTTTATCAGTATCAACTAGTTCATTCAGCCTTATATCCACATCATCGTATAGCAGACTAGTAGTATAATCCATCTCTTCATCTTCATCACCTTCAGCTTTATCAGTAATATTTGTTTCATCTTCATCATCAGAATCGTTGGACGGGGTTTTAACAATCTCGTCCTCCTCTTCTTCTTCATCATCTTCAATCTCTTCTTCATTTTCATTTTGATCAGATTCTGAATCCGATTCATTTTCATCTATTTCATGCTCGGAATCCGACCCTTTTTCACTGTCAGATTATGTTTTGTCATCAATACTGGCATTCTCTTGATCATTTTTTTCACCACTTGAGTCTTGATCATTGTTGTTATCATCTTCATCATTTCCCTAAGATTCAGCTTCACTTTCAGATGATTCTGCTTCATTCACATCGGGAACCCCTGGTTTAACACCAGTTCCTTCACTTGTAACCGAAGGTATGATCTTTACAGCACTAGAACCACTTGGATGAGTCTTGTGAAAGTCCTTCATACTCTTCCTTCGAACTTCTTCAAATTTAGCACCTTCTGTTAAAGCCACTTCAGAGAGTAACTCAATTCATTTGCCTCGAGTAACATCCACCTTTTCCTTCTTCTTAGACAATGGCATCTCAGGAGTTTCTCTAATAAAAACACCTCTTGCTGGAGCCTTAGTAGACTTCTTTGTAGGTCTCTTTACTCTCTTTGACTTTCCATAGGTTCTTCAGTTGAAACTGGGACAATAGTGAGTTTAGGAGAAGCTGGCTTCTTAAACTTTCGCGCCTTCTTAGGAGGTGTAGCTCCTGTAGCAAAACCAAAGTAAGTCTTGTAAGCTTTGGTTTCCTTCATCTCAGGACTGGTTAAAGATTCAGGAAGTATAGAACCATAGATTTGAGTTTCTTCTTTTGCAGAGACAAATCTTAAAGTGTTAATCAAATAGTCATCCCTGGAGGTGTGCATCCCGATCTTGTTTCTCCAGGAGAGTGTCTTGTCTTGAGTAAGGAAGTAGTGAATGATAACTTTGGTGAATCGAGGGTAGTACATCTTCTCTTGCTTTTTGTAGGCTTTGTTGTCAATCTGGTAAATGAAATCTTCCCAAAGTAGTTCAACATAGTCCACATTCTTCTGATGGTACATACCCCAAAGGATTTGTGCTCTGGAGAGACGAAGCTTGTCAAGACCAGTTGTCTTTCCAGATAAACTTTTGTTAATGAGAGCAGCAAAAGTTCTCCAAGGTTGATGCATCTGATCAACAACAACATCATTGAGTGAATTGATTTCCCCAGTGTGACCAAGATCTCTTAAGAAAGACATAATTTCTTCATCAGTAGGAAGTGCATCAAAGTCTTGACCCTGTACTCTAGGGCAGATCTTAAAGATATCTCTGAACATTTCCAAAGTGAGTTTGAATCTCTTCCTTTTATCCAGTTTGAATCTGTAGAAATTCTCATGCTTGTAAAGAGAATCCCAGAATTGGTGTATGTAAACTTATGGAACATCTGCAATGATAAGAAATGCAGAGTAGCATGAAGTGAGAGCAAGAGCATCCAGAACGACTTGAAATATGGGTTCTTTTTGGATCTTTCCAGGATTGAGTCTTCCGTTGCATTTTCCAATCTTAAGTCTTTTCTCCTTGGGAACAAGCTCAAGGTCAAGTTTGATTTGTTGAGCAGTAATGGAAGTCATGATTCTGCTAAGATTTGTCACATACAGTTCATATACAAGCAAATATATATATCACTGAAAGACAATCTAGATCAAGACTAATGATTATTGATGCAAGACTGATTTACACTAGAAATTATGCACACATAAACTAGGCAAAAGATTAACACACATGAGACCAGAAGAAACACATAATCATACAACACACTAACTATAGGCAATTTATAAAAAACCAAGGCAATCACTAAAGATTTCTAAGGAGAAACTAGACCTAAATTAATCACTAAGTGATAAGTTAAGGTTTAATTAAACTTAGATTAGATTACGAGATTTGATTACCAAGATTACGAGATTAATTCATCTAGAAAAAATCATGTATAGTCGCCTGTGTTAAGTGTATAGTTTTCCTGTGTTGACCCCCAGTGTATAGTTCGCCTATACAACTATGTATAATTCGCCTGTATTAAGCCAAGTGTATAGTTCGCCTGCGTATATGTGTATAATTTGCCTGCATTATCACTAGTGTATAGTTCGCCTATGAATACACGTATAATTCGCCTGTGTTATCATTAGTGTATAATTCGCCTACGTTAACATGTATAGTTCGCCTGTGTTAACAACTAGTGTATAGTTCGCCTGCATTAACATGTATAGTTCGCCTGTGTAACACATACACCAATATTTTACACCCTTTCAAGCAACACTATCCATCTTAACATGAACACATAACATCTATAAAACATTTTAACACATTTAACTCACGAATTAACCACTAAAATCTTGACTTATGTCTTATTCGACTCATAAGAACATGATAAACCAAAATAATAAAACTTTTTGAAGTTAAGCATGTTTAAAATCAAGAAAACACTCACACACACTTAGTTTATCATTCTTGAACACAAACCCATGAACATTTACACGTTTTTGATCCATTCCCAAATTTTCAAAGACAAGAATCGTTCATTACACAAGCATATGTTAACCCCATTAAAACCTGTTGTAGGTACATGTTCTAGACCCCTTTAGGACCAACACCCCTCAATCAATTTAATGTTTCAAGCACTTTTCAATGTGATGAAGGTTAGGTCGTCTTTTAGGGTTTTTCGAGCAAATTCCCACGTTTAGGTTAGATATATAAGTGTTTAAGAATTAAATCATGAATACCTCTTGATTAAACGAGGGTTGTACGAGTTCTTGGTCTTGAAAAAAAATCAACAATGGAGGAAAAAAAACGGGGTTGTTCAAACCCAATAGATCTATTCATTAACATTCGCGCTCGTAATTAACAGTTCATGATAATGGGGCTCAGATTGGGTTATCGATACTTAGGATATCATGTAATCAATAATATTCTAACTTAACCACTTGTGTCCAGTTTGTTAAAACATTGCATGTTTTTCACCCAAAAATACTTTGTAAAACAAGAAGTAAAACAGTGGTTTGGGCTATGAACTCACCATTGAGTTCTGATAATCCCAAAATATGCAGATAGATGCGTACGTAAACATCGTAATGCAACTATATTATATAGGTCGGTATAAGTACCAGAGTAACTTATTTTAACAACATTGAATATAAACTAAATATAGTTGTTAATCGTATATCGTTGGGGATATCATAAATTATAGAGTCATGACATGGACGTTCGAGGGAGTTAGGACATCTTTAAATCGTAAATCCAACAACTCGTCATACGCCATCGAAGAGGCTCTCATTTTGATAATCCCTCGTAATATGTACTTTGATAACTCCACATAATATTCTTATAGCTCAATCACCAACTAATGGTTTCGGAAAATTGTGCTTTAACAAGTTGAACGTTTATAATTTCCGTTTAAGTAATTACTGGCGTAACCTTTCGCGTTTTAAAACCACGATTTCATGCGTTTCTATGTCCATCTTTCCGTTCAAGCACGAGTTATCTAAAATTGACATTTTACGAATTTCGGACCTACTGAAGTGAACAGTAAAAATTACTGTTAACTCAGACCCTATGTTATTTTTTTTATGATTTATTGGAGTAAGACCCGTAACGTCGGGTATTTTATTTGTTATAGCCTCCGTTTTTAACGATTCTTTAGAGACGTTCTAGTATTTGAAAGTTCTATATTTTTATGAAGGTTTATATTAAAATTATAACTTTCTGGCTTGAATAGTACTTTTATAAAAAATAGTTTTATAAAGTATTAATGTCGTAAATCGCGAAAATACATAACTCGTTCGTTATTAATGGTAAATGTTACGGATTTTTTATGTTTCATTTTGGAATCCATAAAAAATATTGTATAATTTATTAAAAATATAAAACCCTTGCTGTTCGAAATTTTATTAAAAATGATTTTTATAAAAAAATTTATTTACGACTATTCGTTATATTATTCGTAATAACTTGTTTTTAAAAATAAAGTTATTTTTCGGTTATTAATCCGTTTAACAAGTTTTCTACTTTTTCGGGAATCGTCAGTGATAAGGTATTTATCTTATAAAATATAAAATTGAGTATGTAAAAAAATTCGAATTTGGGGACCAGGAATGTTTATGCTTGTTTGATAAGTCCATTTTTATTACACTTCACACACCAAATGGGTAAAAGGTGTATTTTGTTTTCCATATATGACTTATTTTAGTGTTCATCTTTAACATGATTAAAAGTCCACAGAATCAATATTACATGTTCTTATGTATTTCTTTAGTTGTAACATTATTATGTAAAACTATGAAAACTCTAATTATCCCATATATTCATGTTTACATACCAAATCTACATGTACAAATTATTTTATCATTTTTTTTAAACATGATATATGTAATTTTCCAACATATATAAAAGTAATCCATATGATCATTTCAAGTTTAATTTAAATCTATTTTCATGATAAAATCCTAAATGGTGATTTAAGCTAAATAGAAATGATCATATGCATTATAATGAAAGATTTTTGCAATATAAAGAGTTTAAAATGGACCTTAAGATGTATGGATGGTGTGATATATCAAGAGCTAAACTTGGTTTAGCCACACTAAATCCAAGCTTGCACTTAATATAACCCTTATTTTCTTAACAAACCACAAATCTTGATTTCTTGCTTCAAATACTTGTTAATATAAATTAATCAAGGCTTCCAAAATACTTTGAGGTATCTTAGATATGATATATGTGAGTGATTTGTAATATAGTTATAAAATTTTTGTCAGGGATTGCTTGAGATGGCTTATTGAGCCGTGGCTCTATAGAGAAAAAGGGAGGTTTTGGTTTGATTTCTTTAAGTCGTTGTTGATGGTATAATGTTACTTGCTACGCTTTTGTGCATGTATATAAGATTGTATAATGAGTCCAGGGAACATAAGGAAGTCCTAGGAGATGGCCAAGGGTATGGTAGCATGATTAGGAGTCAAAGTATGGAAGGGTATGGTCTTGCCATAATGAGGTATTGGTGTGATTTTCGGAATAATAAGATATACTATGATATATTTATGTAATTTTGTGTATTGGGTATAAAATGTATGGGTATTTGTTAGAAGCGTAGAAAAGTTTTGTGGTTCGGGTAGTGCCTAAAACGCTATTTTATCGCGAAGCGTATAGCACTGTTTACAGTATCCGATAAATAAATAAATGAACTAATAGTTAATAATTATCCTCAAAAATTAATTATTATAAACCCTTGCTTGATGTCAACATTTAATTGTTGATGCCGTTTACATTGAACCCAATTTTTTAGCTTACGCGATTTAAACTTAATTCATGAAATTACAAGCAAACGAGTTAAATACTAATAATATTATTAGCTTAGTTTATCGACGTCGTCAATTGACTTGAAAAACATATGGGTTGTCTATATAAATCGCCGTAGTATCCTAGTGTATAGTTCGCCTAGTAGACATGTATAGTTGCCTGTGTGAATCCTCAAGCGTTTTAGTTCGCCTGTGTAAACCACGTATATGCACATGTATTAACCCACGTGTATAGTTCACCTATGAGAAAGACGTTATAGTTCGGGCCTATACAAACTTTACACACAACATTTTGAACTTTCAAGCATCATTATCCATCTTTACAATGTCATATAGCATCTATGAACATTTTAACAACATTAATCATGAATAACCACAAAAAATCTTGCCTTATGACTTCTTTCAAACACATATGAACACGAAAAACCTAAGTTCTTCTAGTATTTTAACATATTAGCTTGTTTAAGAACACTCAAATCACACAGGACAATATTATAGCAGTTCTATACCCATAACCTAGGAACTTTATCAAATGTTTCTTTGACCTATTTTCTATTAGTTCGACATCAAGAATCAATCAAAATGTATGAATACGTTATCCCCATTAAAAACTGTTATAGGTACAACATCTAGACCCCTAAAGGACTAAAACCCCTCAATCAATTTAACATTTCATCCACGTTTTAGGGTGACGAAAGTTAGGTCGAATTTAGGGTTTTATGATTATAATTCCAAGATAGGTCTGATATATGGAAGTTTTAACATTAAAACAAGTGTACCTTTAGATTAAAACGAAGATTGAACGAGTTCTTGAAGGTTTAAAAATCAACAATGGAGGTTTAAGGTTTTTGTAGTGTGTACGTAGTTTGTGTAAAAGCGGTAAGGGGGTTGAGTGTTTATGTTTAAATCTTTTTGGTTTTTGGCATAAATGCCCCGCCTAGGTTTACTAGAGCTACCATTTCCCTAATAAACTTTATACTTTAAGGTTTAATTTTAAGTTTCTAAATGGTAAAAACTAACCCCTAAGGTTCTATTTATCAAGATGAGTCTCACTCATTGTACCATAATACCCTTTAAAGAATTAAACATATAACAAATAAAGCCTAATTGAGTTAAAATTAATTAACTCCCCTTTAAATATTTATCCGACATGTTTTAAATATTTTTTGATTGTCACATGATTAATTATGAAGAAGATATTTGACATTTTCTCTCCCTCAAACAATGACCCGTTTTCTATCTAAAGAGTTGTAGTCGTTGTTTGAGTGGTTAAATATCTTTGAAAATGATTTATCTGATGAATTTTTGATTTTAAATTTTATAATCTAAAATGTCGAACACCTAAGAAATAAGATTTCTCTTATTTTAATCACATAAGCACACTGACACGTACAGTTAGGGAATATAGGAAGCACGGGTTGTGAGGCAAAGTAATTATAAGCCTTTGAATGAATATGAAGTAATTCATTCCCGAGAAAAATAAATTTCCCGTTGTGAGGTCAAGTTTTCTTTTTAAAATACTTGCCTTTAAGATGATGACCGGGCTGCTATCCAAAATAATAGCAAGCCATATGACATGTTTTCTATTCTAACTTTATTTACAGCTTTGTGCCATTATTAAATGATATTTCTGAAGCCGTAAATATTATCGCATTTCTAAGGCCGTAAATGTTATCGATTTTCAAAAGACATGCCAGAGATACATATTTTTATATTTTTCTGATTTTTTAATTTTTTTAATTTTCTTTTTTGAAAAATTTATATAAAAGAAAAATATTTATGTGTTTTTATGTTTTTCTTATGTACATATGAAACAAGATATACCGCGAGTAACCACCTTTACTCGTCCTCTTCCTCTGTAAGATGTTTTAGCGTTTCCGGAGACATTCTTCTCATTCCTAACTTCTCGATCAAGAAATTGAATTTTTCTCTTGGCAAGGGTTTGGTGAAGATGTCAGCCAGTTGGTATTCAGTCCGAACAAAGTAGCGTTCCACAATTCCATTCTCCACCTGCTCCTTTATAAAATGGTATCTTACATCAATGTGCTTGGCTCTTGAATGTTGAATGTTGTTGCAGCATAGAGCAATCGTACTTTTGTTGTCGCAGTACAGAGGAATCTTATTAAATTGAAAGCCATAATCTATTAGCTGTGAACGCATCCATAGAATTTGAGCACAACACCCAGATAAAGCAATATATTACGCCTCTGTACTCGATATCGCGGTGCTATTTTGCTTCTTTGAAGACCAGCTAACAAGTTTATCACCTAAGAACTGAGCGCTTCTTGATGTACTACGTCTAGTGTCCTAACACCCCACGTGATTTGCATCTGCATATGCTGTCAAAGACATACCGATATCCTTCGATTACCAGAGACCCATGTTAATGATTCCCTTTAGGTATCGAAAGATCCGTTTAACCGCATTTAAGTGCTTTTTAGTAGGCTTTGCCTGATACCGGGCACATAATCAGACTGCATAAATAAGGTCTGGTCTACTGGATGTCAGATACATGAGGGATCCAATCATGCCACAGTAAAGTGTAGCATCAACTGGTTTCCCCTATAGATCTTCATCCAGTTTACTCTTTTCTACCATAGGTGTGTCTACAGAATCACTAGTTAGCATACCATATTTTTTAACAATTTCAGAAGCATATTTAGATTGGTTTATAAAGATGCCTCTAGGACTTTGAGAAATTTGTAATCCTAAAAAGAATGACATCTGCCCCATCATTGACATCTTGAACTTAGTGGTCATCTGATTAGCAAACTCATTACACATGGCAGTATTAGTGGATGCAAATATTATATCGTCAACATAAATTTGTACCAGTAATAAGTCGTTCCCAGCTTGCCGTGTGAAGAGTGTTGGATCAACTGCACCTTTGGAGAAATGTTGTGAGATTAGGAAGCTTGACAGCATGTCGTACCATGCACGTGGTGCTTGTTTGAGACCGTAGAGGGCCTTTTTCAGCTTGTACACATGCGATGGGTTGTCCTGATCAACAAATCCTTCTGGTTGAGAAACGTAGACCTCTTCTTTGAGCTCGCCATTTAAGAAAGCCGTTTTGACGTCCATTTGGTAGATCGTCATATTCTTATGAGCGGCATTTGCTACGAAGATACGGATGGCCTCTATTCTAGCAACCGGTGCAAATGATTCCTTAAAATTAATTCCCTCATCTTGCCTAAATCCTTGTGCAACTAATCTAGCCTTATTCTTTAGTACCCAGCTAAATTCATCTGTCTTGACCTTGTAAATCCACTTCAGTTTGATCAACATGACTTTATCTGGACACGACACCAATTCCCAAACTTGTATTCTTTCAAATTCATGAATATATTCTTGCATTGCATTGATCCATGATGGTTCGGTTATTGCTTGTTTGAAGTTCTTTGGTTCTACAAAAGTTAGGAAGGCATCAAACTAACACCACATGGCATCAGTTTTGAGTTGCTTTCTCGTGGAGACAGAGAAAGAAGGATCTCTGATCACATTTGCTATAGGATGATCCTTATTCTATCTACCAATAAGTTTAAATGGAGTATGGGATGGTCGCGCATTAGATGACGATCCTTGAGAAGTCGAGTCTTCATAAAGAGATTCATGAAGTGGATCATCATGAAAAGGTGATGTTTTTGGTGATTCTTCAACACCTTGTGAAATAATTGGAGAATGATCTTGTTCTTGTGTTGATGGGATACTTGTTGATGGTGAATCTTGGTCAATTAACATAGACACAAGTGAATCAGCTATATCAACAGCTCTTGGTGCAACAACTACTGGAACTGGAGAAATAGCACTCGGTAGAGGATTGAAGCATTCATCGAACATGGGTTGGAACAAACGATCCCAATCATCTCTATTTGGTGGATTACAAGGTAGTTGAGGAATAGGGTTTGGAATGAGTCCTGAACTGGAAGTTGTAAGAGTCATAAATTAAAGCCCGGGTTCTGAACTGAATTGTTTAGAAGCCATTATTGTAAGATCATCAAATGTCACATGAATAGTTCCCATGATTTTTTGGGTTATCCTGTTATAGATTCTGAAATCTTTCTTTGCGGGCGCGTAACCAACAAAAATACCGATATCGGCCTTTGCATTCAGTTTACCTAAATCTTCACTATCATTGGTCAGATAACAGAGTGAACTAAATACATAACGAAACAATAAATTCAGCTTCTTGTCGTGCATCAGCTCATATGAAGTTTTGTTGTATCGAAGACGAATCAGAGAACGGTTTTGGGTATAACAAGCTGTGTTGATTGCTTCGGCCCATCAAAACAGAGGAGCTTTTGAAAATATCAACATTGTGCGAGCAGCTTCCACAAGAGTTCAGTTTCGTCTTTCAACAATGTCGTTCTGTTAAGGAGTGCGAGAAATAAAGGTTTGATGCGAAATGCCGACATTTTTATAAAAATCACAAAGAGTCTGATTGACAAATTTAGTTCCGTTATCTGTTCTAACATTATGAATAGTGGCATTCAAACGAACCTGAATATTTTTGATGCATTTGATGATAACCTCAGGAGCTTCATCCTTTGATCTCAGAAATTTGACCCAAGTAAATCGAGAATAATCGTCAACAATCACCAAGATATACTTTTTCCCGTTAATGATCTCCACACGCATCGGGCCACAAAGATCCATATGCAAAAGATATAGTTTCTCTTGGTTAGTATCCTCAGCCTTTAGTTGATGAGAGGATTTCTTTCTTTTTTCTAATGCACATGCTGAACACAGATGATCTTTTGGAAATTTAAGCTTTGGAATGCCTCGTGCAAGACCGTCTTTGGCTAGCTTGTTAAGAGTACCAAAGTTGAGATGCGATAACCGATGATGCCATAGCCAGCTCTTAGTCTTTGAAGGTTTTGATAGAAGATAGATCAGAGAAGTCTTTAGCATGTCATCAAGAGAAATTATGTACAAATTTGTGTCTCTGGATTCTGAAAGTAGATCAACACCTTCTAAATTCCGAATAAAGCAAGTGTTTTTGTAGGATATTAGAAATCATAACACAATCAAATGACTAGTGGATTACCTAAGTTCTAGAGAGAGAAAGTAAGAGAGAACTTTCTAGTAAGAGAAAATGAACTTGTATTATGTAAATGACTAACCCACCCCTTCCATGGCATGGAATAGGCTTATATAGTAACAACAAAACCGGCCATAAGGCCTTAGTAGTGGGCTTACACGTTGGGTTTAATACCCGACCCACTACCAAATGTTATACATTAACTACTTAACTACGAGCAATAATAAACGGTAAAATACACGGGGTGACTGAGTCTTTATCTAATATCTAACAATCTTCCCCTAAGGGAGGTCACCTCAGAAAATACTAAATTAAGCTCTGCCATCTTGATCATTGTTCAGCTCGTAGTCTTTGATTCTTCATGCATTGATTTCTTTGTACATAATGTAGTGATCTTTGAGCTTAGTTCCTTTGACTTATGTGATCTTTGAGCTTTCTTTGAGATCATCAGCCACAGTAAATCTCTTAATCATCCTTGTTGTGGTATTGCCTCCATGTAATGTTGTGACCTTCGGACCGGCATGTTCATACTTTTATTGATCATGATAGTACGCATCAGAGTTGCGGAAGCTGTGTTGTAGGTCTTTCAGTTATCATGATGT
Organism: Tanacetum coccineum; assembly: GCA_026074375.1. Classification (NCBI taxonomy): domain Eukaryota; kingdom Viridiplantae; phylum Streptophyta; class Magnoliopsida; order Asterales; family Asteraceae; genus Tanacetum; species Tanacetum coccineum. The sequence goes on along the minus strand of BQNB010000671.1, from coordinate 12,582 downwards.
CTTTGATTAGGAATATTAAGTTGTGGCTTGGGGTTAGTGAATTTGACTTGTCTTTGCCATTAGATGCTTAACGTCAGGGATTCCTGCAAGATATGTTAGTAATAAACACACGAAATGCTCTTTGTTCACTTTTGTTTAATGAAGGTTGCTAAGAAAACACGGGTTCCCTTATATCAGTATAAAAATACTGCCTGTGATCAGGTAGATTCCATGAATCTCATTGTCAGGGTTTTTTTTCGCTGTTGCGCTAGCCATTCTCAAAAGAAGTCGTACTCAAAGTAGTAATGACGGAGTGAGTGAACCAGTGAATTAAAAACCCACTGATTAATGAAAAATTGATTTGAAAGTCAATCGCGTGTCACTCAGAAAAGAGTTTTTGTGACACATCGACGGTTTTATATCATAAAATCAAATTTCATCAGAAACACATTTGTTTTAAGAGATATATATAGTCAGTGTGCTTTAAAAATCAGTTGTTGAGCACATCAAAAGGTTTTCCAAAAACTATTCGTCAATTTACTGCCTGGAACAAGTTTGATTCATAAAGAATCGCACCATCGTTGCTTTCCATTTGTTCACAGTTTGATCCATAGTGGATCTCACATGTCACCTACCAAAGGAGCTTGTTTGATTGTTGCTCTGAAGGATTGCAATCTTCATTGTGAGTACTTTTCGTATTAACTTCAACTGTTCTTGGCAATACCTTGAGGATAATGCGTAGAACTCTTAAAATCTTACTTGTTGTCACAGTGTTGTGATGAGCAAGCATAGTTTGTATTAGTGTCCTATAAGATGATTTATGGATGATTATCCATGGCTCTAGACTCTATCATGCACTTTTGGTTTTTAGTAGTAGGAGGTTGGAGCAGACTGCCACCTTTTCAATATTGTCTAACTCAGAGTGAGAGAGACGATAGAAATTCATTGATCTCCATGAGAAATGAAACAAGAATCCTTTGAGGGATCTTGAGTGGCTAGGAAGGGTTGTGCAGCGTATCACTGGGTCACTTTGTACTTGTCTTCATTGTCAGCAATCAACCATGAGTTTCTGACATATGTTATGACCCTGGTTTACTGCTATGTTTAGGGAGGGCTGCTTTACATTTTCACTTTATTTAAACATTTCTTTTTCATTCTTCAACCACCTTCTAGTGCTTACCGAGACTTCATTACTAGTTCCTTGTTTGATGTGTTCCAATTAATAGCTCATCTCAGTCAGTTACTATTCCTATTCTCAGATTACACTTTTTGTATCATACCTAAGGACTTCTACACTAACTAGTAGATTGTCCCTGGGTAGATCCCTCTGGCTCTGGCGGGATCATGGAAACATGCACCTAACCTTACCATCCTTATAACTTCGATAAAGTAAGTACATAGTCGATCTTTTGGTACAGTTCTCTTCGCCATAAAACTAATTGAAAAATTAATCAAGGTACTTGTGATATACATATCAAAGCCATTGTACCTTGATTGTTTTGATTATTTAGAAACGCTCCCCCTCAACAAGTGCGTCGGTAATAGAAATTGTTTGGGACATGGAGGGAGGAGTACCTGCTTGAGTTTTAATAGATCACATTATTATCAGATTTCATATTTAAATCACATTCTCTCCCTTAATCAAAAATTTCAAACCCTTTGAGATTTAGGATCTCAATTGATTTAAATATGTTAGAAAAATTTAGGAGAAAATGTGGTCTGATTAAATACAAGCCGATATTGGAACCTATATATGCTCCCCCTCAATTAATGAAGGATTCTGTTAGTGCCAGTTATGATGATTTTATAAATTATTTGGAGTTTAACGAGAAACTCATGAAAAATTCATAAACTGACACATAACACTGATTACCACACAACTAAATAATGTACAAAGTTTACAATATTATATACATGATATTGACCTTTTAAATGGAATGACGATATCATTTCGTTCTCTAAAGAAGTCTGTAGTCAATATCATGAACACGTCCACCAACAAAGCATTCCAGGTTCCGGTAGATCCTTCTCGTCTTCAGTCGCCTTTCAATAGCCGCTATGAACTCATTGTTCTTCCTGGGCCATGTCTTTCAGTCCAAAGATGTTATTCATACCGGATTGAGCCGCTTGACTGAATTTCCTTGGACTCTGTATACTATGTTCTAGTGTTTCGTGTTCACGTGCCATTACAGAACTTGTATATTTTGTTGAACCGCATGATCTTTCATTTATTGTTGTTGACCGGGAACACTACTACTCGAGGAGACTCAATGATGGTATAATCATGCTTGAACTCATAGCCTTTAGCATCCCATCTTGGTTTAGTGAGGTTCAACTGTTTCTGATAGCTTTCAATGCTGAGTTGAAAGTCTTCGACCCGCTGTCGAATCACCAAGTTTCGGGTCCATAGTTTGACAGCAGCAGATAGCATCCGTTTGTCTGAACCAAGAAGATGATCGAGATGACCTTGCGGAAGGAGTAGATTCAGGTCTTCAAAGTCACTGGGATATAGGTTCTTGAAATCTTTTTCAGCAATCGTATGTTCTTAGAAGTCAGCTCTTCGAAGGACAATTTCGCTCAAGTGGTCATACCCGTATCTTGAGTATGCTTTGATTTTGACGACACTAAGAATCCGCATGTGTGTTCTGACATCTTTTCTACGCGATAGAGAATCATGTCTGTCAATATAGAACTTCTGTCGATTAAACCACCAGTGATAGATGCCATATTTTGCACTTATGTCATAAGTACACACATCATCAATCCACATTTGTTCCAGCACTAGCAGTTTAAGCCCAAAGTCAGGATAACTAGCAGCCTTCATCTTGGAAATCGATAGTGCAGGATTGCTTCCCTTGCTGCCATATCTCAAATACTCCAAGTCTTTATTGAAGAAAAATTGTGGTTGAACAATGACATAACCTGGAGGACCATCGTGAGGCAGTGGTTGATTGACATCGATTTTGAATTGATCTCCTTCTGGATTCGTCCAGTCAACTTGAGCTGTGAGCATCTTGTGACACTCCTCCATCTGGAACTGAAGGTGAATGACGTTTGGGTAGAATGCTTTAACAACTTCATAAGCCTGCCCTTTGAAATCTGCTTGTGTAAGCTTGGTCTTGTTCACTTGTCGGCAGTACCATTTTATGAAAGTCGCCATGTCTCCAGTCTTTGCAAGTAATGGGTTCTCAGCAGGGGTTTCATAAGTTGAAACCAACGCAGACGCCTAGTTGTTCTCAATATTTGATACATTAAAAGAAGGAATGGTCCAAGCAGGTTCAAGAGTCGCTGGTCTTTCCTCTTCAGGTATTGGTTTCCACCAGTCTTGTCTCGAGTCAGCTTTTGGTAGGTGATCATTCTCGGAGTCTTCATCATCAGACAAATATACCTGCTCATTAGGGATGGAATCATCTTGTATCAGAGAGTCAATAGGAGATAACTCTTGAGCTTCCGTAAAACCAGTTGACTCGAATCTAGTGTTAGATGTAGTCCAAGCCATGGATTGATGTGTGGAGGCCGTAGGCTTGGACAAGCTTGGAGCCTTACTGCCTTGTTGCTGAGCAGATCCTGATGTACCAGTAGATAGAGGAGGAGGATGTGGTGGAAGATGAGAGGATCCCGATGCACCTGAAATACCTGGAGCACCAGATGGACCTATTGGAGAAGGTAGAGGTGGTGGCGGAGAAGGTGGAGACCCAGAAGGAGTTCTTGGAGCTGCATGCTTCTTTCTTTTCTTCTTACGAGCTTCCTCCTGATCAGCTAGAGGTTGATTTGAATAATCTAGCTCCAATGACTTTTTGCAGAGCCTCATATAAGTCATTGTGAACCTCATGAGCCTTGTAGGAGTTGTCTTCAAACATCAGTTTGTTGAAGTATTTCCTCCAATATCAACGGTGGGTAGATCCTGAAGCGAGCACGAAGTGAGCTTCCATTGCCTAATCTACTGCAACACTGACTATCTCATCAACTGCTTAGCTCACCTTGTGGGGAATATTGAGATTCTCTAAGTTCTATAGTCGGGTCCCTTGTTTGTCTAACCTTTCCTCTAGGGCAAAGTTGTTTTGAATCAGATCCGCCATATGTTGTTCCAGCTAACCTGTGCGACTTACTAGGATCGGATCTGTGGTGCTTTGTTATGGTTGAGGATGTGGTGGAAGAGATGTTGTTGTTGTGTTGGTAGTGGAGAGTCGGATTGCATCGTCGTGAGATCAATAACCGGAGTGGTCATTGGGGGTACCGAGGAGGTGCTTAAGGAATGGGGACTGAAACCATTGACTGAACCTCTATTTCAGCATTCGTTTTCCCTGATTCTTCTTTATGTGGCTTCTCAACGAAAAACTGATCAGTGAAGCTGAGATATTTTTCAAGGTTTTGCAGAGAAGACAGGGTTCTGTGGAGCTTGCAGGTTCCTTTAGAATTACGTTCTTTAGGTTTGGCTGTTTGTGGTTTCCTGATCATTTGGTGTAAGACAGTTATGGTTAACTCCTCATCCATTTGCTCTAGGTTTTTATTGAGTTAAAGCATCAGTGGCCTCAACGTCAATGTGTTCAAGGTTTGGTCCAACATGAACCACATGACTTGGTTGAGGTTGAGACTCTACAGCATCACCAGAGTTTGATCCAGCATGACCTTCATCTTGTATACTAGGGTTTGGTCTAGCCTGACCTTCATCTTGTTTACCAGGGTTTGGTCTAGCCTAACCTTCATTTTGATCTCCAGTATTGATCACAGGCACTTCCTCATCTGATTCCGTTTCACTGTCAGTCAGAGCTAGCTCAGTATCCAAGGAAGGTGAGTCAGCATGTCCAGTGGGTTCAGTAGGCATAGGATGGCGCATTTGAAAGATAAATTGATCTACATGGCTCTTTTTCATTGGAGTCTAAAAGGCGAGTAGATTATGAGCAGCTTGTTCATCAATGACTTTCTCTTTCCCCTTTCCTTGTACCTCTGGAAGCAGTTGATATTTCCCAGAGTCAGGCTCCCTTAATACCACCGGACGAGCTGGTCCCTGAGTTTGTTCTGCTTGTTCCTTTAAACTTAGTTCCAGGGCCCGTTGAAGATCTGCTTCTTCATTAGTATAGGCAGGTTCCTCAACAAGAACACCTTCATCATTAGGCTCATCAACCAACCTGAGTGCACTTTTAGGCTTGCGTCTTTTTCCCACTAGTTCACCCTTTGATCTTTTTGCTGGTGAGGGTTCATCAGGAGTTTCCTTAACCATTTTTCGTTTCTTTTCTAAGACCGCTTTAGATGGTTGAGTAGGTGCTAGTTTGGGTTTAGGTGGTTGAGTAGCGGTGGGATTTGGTTCCTTGTCACCAGCGGGTTTAGTAACCTTAGCTGCCTTGGGTTTAGTGACCTTGGTAGCTTTAGAAGACTCTGTTGCTCCTCCTTCCTTTGCCTTGCCACATTCTGCATCCATAAATTGTTGATACTTGGCAACATGCTCTTGGTATTCGCCGTATGTAGGGTGATCCTTTAATCTCATCAGTGTCGAGTATCTCAGGTACCACGGCATGCCTAACTATTTATCTTCATCTTTCAATCAACTAGAGTGTTCAGATGCTTTCTTGTGTGGAGTTGCCAGTATTGAAGGATGGCGAAAACAGTCCTAGGGTGAATGTTGTACTTTGTTCTCAGGTGATGGATGATTAGTTTGGTGAACCCGACGCTTAGAATCAACAGATGAGAGGTCTTCTTCTTTCCACGTGCAGCCGTAGCTAGATTCTTCACTGCAGTGAGAAAGCCACTTATCCCATTCTCCACCCTCCCCCATAGAAAAGTATGTTATAGATTGAACAAAATCTTCGCCCAAATCCTTTTGCATAGTCGATGTAGAGCGAGGATTGATACCCCAAAGGTATATGAAGGCTAGTGGTGTCTCTGGCCCTGTCATATCAACAAATTTTGCTTGAAGGGCCAGGTTGGTCTTATACAAGATTTAGCTCTCCAATGGTTATAGGAGCATTAACAGACATTGCTGACACGTTCCTAAGTATACTGGGGTATCCCAAAGTGTTGACATACTTGATAACTGTATCACTCGATGGTAGAGCCACAAAGGGATTGTTATCATTGGCTAGAGTGATATCGAGAGCATCTCTGAGAATATCTTTGTAAAGATTGAACCATTGCTCATCCAACTGACAACTGTACAACTCAGTAGATGAATTAAAGCACATGGTGTCCCAAAAATGCTGAATGTAGATAGTCGGAGTCGTAGAGGATGCCGTGAAGGCCCTAAAGAAGTTGATGTTCTTCAGTAAGGCCACAACAATCAGGAAGATAGGATTCCTTTGAGGCTTGTGTACATCAAGTACACAGTTGCTCATTGCCGCTGGGAACCACTTGCTTAACGCAAGATCTGATTCAATCGTTTCTGGTCGGTGGAGGTGTGACAGCGGGAGCTTGTTCCACGGAGCATTCATTCGAACGGAATGTTCAAGTCAGCCCTAATTATCTGCACTGTAGACTCCAACAGCAAGACTTAACATTCAGATATATGGATGTTAGATGGGAGCATTGCTCATAGGGATGTCATACTTGGTTTAAGTTGACCAAACATATTTGACAATCGCCTAAACAATCTAATGACAACGTGCTAGATCGATTCAATTAATGAATCCTCAACTCGTCCAAATAAGTCGCTAGAACTTTACTAAGAGAAACTCTTAAACTCGCAAACCATAATTGGAAAATTTTGAAATAGATGGGTTTAATTATTATAATTAATAAAAATCTTCACTAAACTCGCCTAGGAGCACCCATCCCTCATAGGTGAGGTAGCTGGAGATGCCTGCCACTCAATTAAATAAGATATGATATTCAACTCGGTATAATATTCTTATTAAAATACTTAACTCGCTATTAAATTTGGAAAATTTGAAATAGCGAGTTGAATATTTTAATAAAAATATAAATCTTCATCAACTCGCTACAGGTTAGCGAGTTGCCTGTTCATGATAATATAATATTCTTAACTCGCTAACAAGCATTACAACTCGCTACTAAGCATCAACATTAACTCGCTACCAAGAAAAAGTCACTCAACTCGCTACTTAGTATTATCATAACTCGCTACATAGAACACAGGCAATTCGCTAAGGCCTAAAATCACAAACCAACAAATAAGTTCAAGAAAGCACATGAGTAACCTCAAATAACAGCGAACATCTAAATTTTGACGCTAAAAAGTCAACATAAGCCACGAAAATCAACAAGATCCTAAAATAATGAAAGTAAATCCAATTTAAACACAAGCGAGGCATCATTTATTCTTCCTAAACCTATCCCAGCAAATAACATATCATTCCAATCATTAACGAAGATTTAGATGACAAATAAAGGCGAGATCATTGATTTTGAGCAATTTAGTGTGATTAAGGTAGCCATGTTCTAGATGTATGATGTTAACAGGATATAGAACATTATATAAAAGGTAACTTAGCAAGAATAGACACAGAAATCACAAATCAAGATATGCTTCAAACTAGCGAGTTACGTGTTTGGGTTTTTAGAGAGTAAAGTTTGACTGAGATTTTGAAAGTTTGACCAATAGTAACTCGCTGACACCTTAAATACTATTACAAGATTCACATGTTGGCAGTTTTGGTCCCTACACTTTCAAGGTTCATTACTTAGTGGTTTAATGTGATAATAAGGTTTATACAAGTTTCAGATTTGGCACACATGGACCTTGTAATTTCATAAGCCTAGGAAACATCCAACAAATTGCACATAAGTTCCTATACTCACAAATAATTAACAATAATGACCTTTTGAGTTAAAATAAATTTAACTCCCCTTTAATTTGTAAACCCAATCAATACAAAAACCTTTTACCAGTTAATTATTTGATGAATTAAAATGCCCGTTAGATGTCATAAATTTGAAAACACTCTCCCCCTCAATCAATGACCCATTTTCTATTGAAAGAGTTGTAGTCGTTGATTGAGTGACAAATTTTAAGAAATTCAAGTCTGATTAATTTTCAAACAACACTTTTTCACCGTGGGTAATACAAATAATTTTCTAAAGAATCATAGACGAAAAATTATTTGGTTAAAGAAAGAAGACTTCTCTTCTATATCAAGAAATAATGCACTAAAGCATACATTACGTCAAAATTGCATGGATATTAAGTAACCTATGCCCGGGAGAAATTAATCACCCGTTGTTAGGAACAACCGTCTTTTTGGCGACATGCTTTCCTCATTGTGAAAAGCAGGTTGCAGTCTGAAATAACAGCAAGCCATAAAAACATGTTTTGAAAAGTTTGAACTTCCGTTCAAGCTTTAATCAAGCCTTATGATCTTTCTAACCACGACACTAATCTACAACATACAATATTAAGTGTGTATAACAAGATTAAACACACATTAACACGTATTTCTTTGTGGATCCTCAAAAAACTTAGCAACCCTCCACTTAGAACATGAAGAAAGTTTGAACCTTTATATCTTTGTAATCGAACTTGAGGCTTGTTTATCACTTGTAATGGAAACTATACACCTTGTTTAACATTAAGAACAAGAAAAACACCAAAATTAACCAATCAAATCAGCCAAATTTTTTTTGAGCCGTGGGGTATTTAACACACAAATAAGCCATGTTTTTTGATGATTTTCAACCACAAATGAATCACGAATCCACCTTTGACGCTCTGATACCAATTGTAGGATCCCGATTAACACTTCATATAACAATCACAAATCTAGATCAAGAAAAGAGAGAGAGTTGATTTCTAGAGAGAGAGAGTTGAGAGAGAAAGGAGAAAAGAGAAAATGAATTATTTAGAAATGAAATCCCCCACTTTTCCTAGGTGGAAAAGTTACTTATATACCACGACACATTAAGTGACATTCGGGATATTTGACTAGGACCCGGGCTCGGGTTTTGCTTGGGATTAAACCAGAAACATATACAATATTAGATTAACTATCGAGCCCGATTCCCAATACTTTCCTATTACAACATTAACTAATTGATTGACCGAGACTAACATTCATAATGGACGAACTTCATGTTCGACTCAATATTTTGAGGCTAACAGGATACTAAAGACCCCAATTAATGGTTCCTCTGAGATACCAAAAGACCCGTTTAAGTGCTTCAAGGTGTTTTTGGTAGGCGAATCCTGATACCTAGCACACATGCATACAACGAATACAAGGTCAGGTCTGCTGGCAGTGAGATACATTAGGGATCCGACCATACTACAAAATTAATCTGGTCAACTGGAATCCCTAAGGGGTCCTCATCCAGTTTGAGTCGATCCACCATGGGTGTATCAATAGGGTCACACGAATCCATCCTAAGTTTCTTTAATATTTCAAGAGCAAATTTTGATTGATTAATAAAAACGCCTTCGAGATTTTGAGAAACTTGTAAGCCTAAGAAAAAAGACATTTGACCCATCATTGACATTTAAAACTTAGAACTCATCTCATTGGAAAATATGTTACACGCTTTAGGGTCAATCGAGGCAAATATGATATCATCTACATATATTTGAACAAGAAGAATATGTTTGCCTATTTTCTGAGTGAATAATGTCGAATCAACTGCACCCTTGGAAAAGTTGTTGTCCAAAAGAAATCATGACAAAGTATCATACCACGCCCGAGGAGCTTACTTGAAACCGTACAAAGCCTTCTTCAAACGATAAACATGTGTCGGATAGTCTGGATTAACGAAACCCTCTGGTTGACAAACATAGACTTCTTCCTTCAACTCGCCATTAAGGAATGATGTCTTGACATCCATTTGATAGATGGTCATGTTTTTACTGGCGGCATTGGCGATGAAGATACGAATAGCCTCGATACGTGCAACTGGTGAAAATGACTCCTCGAAATTAATACCCTCCTCTTGTCGATATCCCTTAGCCACTAACCTAGCCTTGTTCTTCAGAACATCACCGTACTCATCAAGTTTAACTTTGTAAATCTACTTGAGAGCAATAATCATGACACAGTCTGGTTGAGGTACTAATTCCCATACTTGAAGTCGATCAAATTCGTGAATCTCATCTTGCATAGCTTGAAACCAACAATCTTCAGTTATTACAGATTTGAAGTTCTTTGGTTCAACTTTTGACAATACATAGTTATACAAGCACCACAAGGCATCGGTTGCCAGTTGTTTCCTGGTGGATACCGGCCGAGAGGGATTGCCAATAATATTATCCAGCGGGTGATCTTTTCTCCATTTCCCGAGATAATGAAGTGTTTGAGAGACATAAGGAGATTCTGCTGAACTAAGATCCTCGGATGATGATGCTTCAGAACTAGGTTCCAGAGCAAATACGTTTATGAAGGGATTATTATCAACAGGAGCAAAAGGATTATCTTCTATGAGAGTAGATTCAACTGCAATGCCTTGATGTAAACTTGGAGATTGTAAGGTCGAAGATGATGGTGAATGACTTGGAGAAGGTGCATCTTGATCAATGGTAGTAGATGAAGCTGTACCGGCTGAATTGACTAAAACTAAAATTGCTAGAGCGGGAGAGACCAGTCTTTCAGCACGAGGAGGTTCCAGGTATTCATCGAACATTGGTTGGAATAAAATATCTAGTTCTTTATTTGTGGGGGGTACATAAGGTGCTGCAGGAACTTGATTTGGTACGAGCCCTAAACTTATCTGTCCAAGCGTTAGAAACATAGGAGCGGGTCCTGTACTGAGTTGCATAAGAGCCATATTCTCAGTCAGCTCATCAAATTAAACGTGAATAGTTTCTATAATTCGTCGGGTTCTTTTGTTGTAGATTCTATACCCTTTCCTGCTAGGTGCATAACCAACGAATATTCCAATATCAGCTGTTGGTTGTAATTTTCCAAGATCTTTGCTGTCATTGGTAAGGTAACAAAGAGCACCAAAGACACAGAAAAAGGTAAGATCAAGCTTCTTATCATGCACCAGCTCATATGGGGTTTGTTATGAAGAGTGTGAATGAGGGATCGGTTTTGGGTGTAACAAGCAGTAGCCACAACTTCTGCCCATAGAAACATCAAAGCCTTAAAAAATATCAGCATTGTCCTAGCAGCCTCTATAAGAGTACGGTTCCGTCTTTCAACAACGTCGTTCTGCTGTGGAGTCCTTGGAACTGTCTTTTGGTAAAAAAAATGCCGACACGTTCATAATATGCAGTCAAATCTTTATTGACAAATTCTGTGCCATTATTGGTACGGATGTATCTAATAGTTTTGTTGAGACCGACTTGTATTTGCTTCAGAAATTTGATGACGGCCTCTAGGGTTTCATCTTTCGATCTCAAAAACTTAACCCAAGTAAACAGAGAATAATCATCAACGATGACTAAGATGTATTTCTTCCCATTAATTGTTTGCACTCGTATCGGTCCATATAAATCCATATGAAGGGTATTAAGAACTTTCAAGTTGGTGTTTTCGGTTTTGGGTTTGTAGGTATGCTTTTTGCTCTTTCCTAGTTGACATGCGAAGCAAAGATGATCTTTCTCAAACTTCAATCTAGGTAAACCTCTGACTAAGTCCTTTCTTGCAAGGTCATTGATGGTACCGAAGTTCAAGTGGTTTAAACGACGATGCCATAACCATGATTTGTTCTTGGAGGCCTTAGACAACAGGCAAATGGGAGAGGACTTCATTATGTCTTCAATCGAGATAGTGTACAAATTAGAACCGCAAAAACTTTTAATTAATTCAACACAATTCGTATCTCGAACATAACATGAATGTTTCCTGATGTCTTTGATTAGGAATGTTAAGTGTGAGCATGGGGTTGTAAATTGACATGTCTCTTGCCAGCAGCTGCTACCGTCGGGTAGAAAATTGTCGTCAATTAACCTGTAACTCGCTATAAGTAACTCGATGGAAGAGAGATGATAACTCGCTAGCAAGAAATTAATCTGACAGAGTTCCTATTCATAACTCGCTAGAAAATTGTCTTCAATTAACTTGTAACTCGCTAGTCTTCAACTCGCTATTCATCAACTCGCTACCTACAAGAATAGTTAACTCGCTGCCTAACTCGCTACCTGCACAAGACGACAAGTCACTGACATAGTATTTACTGACACAAAGTGTACTAACTCGCCAATACAGTAACCTAACTCATCAATAAGATCTTTGAACAGTAACCTAACTCGCTGGAATAAAAAATTTAGGTTTTCACCTAAAAACACCTAAAAATTACCCTTTTGAACGTTTTTGCCTGGTTTCTTTTGGATAACTTGGCACTAGAAGGCTGTAGCTACTATAAAAACATGAACTTTAACATCAGAAACATCAAGATCAAAGAAAACCAAGAACAAGACTATAAACCTTCAAAAACCAAACTTTTGATCTAAACTAACCAAGAAAACACACACACAATCTAGCTAATCATCCCATTGGCTCTGATACCAATTGTAGGATATTGGAAATCATAACACATTCGAATGACTAGTGGATTAGCCAAGTTCTAGAGAAAGAAAGTGAGAGAGAACTTTCTAGTGAAAGAAAATGATCTTGTATTATGTAAATGACTAACCCACCTCTTCCATGGCATGGAAGAGGCTTATATGGTTACAATAAAACCGGCCATAAGGCCTAGGTAGTGGGCTTACACATTGGGTTTAATACC